>QWTY01045152.1:0-25110 GCA_008033365.1 Pseudorectes ferrugineus
AAAACCAAAAAAAAAAAAAACAAAAAAAACCCCACAAATACTTCAAATAAATACAAATGCTACAAATAAACAGAAATGCTGAGAAATAAAATAAACTGCTAATTCAAAATAAATCCAGATAAATAAAAGAAATATTTATGGGGATGCACTGGTGAGAGATCAGGTGGGAATGTGAAGAGTTGATAAATTCTTATTAACTGCTTGGGGCTGAAAACTGACACTGGAAATTCAATCAGGTAGCTACACAAAGCAGGTATTCCCTGCAAAAATCCAACATGTGTAGGGTTTCACTTAGTGTTTAGGTGTTCCATCCCTGTGTAGTCAGGAGTGGAGGAGGCCTGTCAAGACCTCAAGCTTGTCTAAGGCATGAGGAAACTTTAAAGGGATTGCTCCATCCCTTTTCCTCTCTACATCATCCCACTCTGAGGTTTGCTTCTAATAACTGAATCAAAACTTACCTTCTATTTCTTTTTCTTTTTCTTCCTAACAAAACATTTTTTTTAATGTCCTTTAGAATCAGCCAAAAAGAGCAGGGCAGAAGGATATTGGCTCCACTCACATGATATTGTCTCTACTTGCATGAGGCTGCAAGCACTTAAACTGAAGGAGGAAGAGATAACCATGTTGGTGAAAGACATGAAAATTTAGGGGGCTTCAGGAACTTTTTACTTACTCCACCAACACTGGAAGAACTGCTTGTCCAGACACAAATCTCTAGCCCTCAACTCAGGTTCTGAAAACCCACAAACCCTATTGCTGATACTCATCAATATCTTTCTGCCCTGTACTAAAATTTGACCCCATATTCCCAATAAACCTACTTTCTTCATTGGTATCTCAATGCTTTTCTTTTATTGGACTGCATCACATATAGTCTAAACCAGACTTCTTTTAGGGATGAAGGAAGGACTGACGCACTCTAGAGCTGCATCCACCAAGGTGAAACCAAAGTAAAGAGAGAATTAGTGCAACTCATACAGCTTTTGGTAGTATTGGTAGTGCCCATAAACGTGATCACACTTGTCCAAAAACATAAATGCCAAATTGGATCAAGTTATTTAAAAGCTCCAGGAATGATCTAGGAAAGGAGTACTTATTTTATTAAATTAATTTGACTGGTTTAGATCAGCAAAACAAAGGCAGAGAAGGTATTAACTGTTCCCTGTTAAAGAAATAAACACTAACATAGTAGTTAATTCAGTTTTACTAATGTCCTGGTAATTGGAGGTACTGTACTTAACACAAATGACTATCCAAAGGTATTTCCGCTGGAAGTTAAAGAAATTGCTAACCACCAGAGAAGTTTTATTCTGGAAGATCCTTCTAGCAGGAACAATGAGTGCAATTGACTTAGGTAATCTGAGATTTCTTTGCTGGTTTTGCTGGCTCTTTATTTTTTTAAGAATTATTGTGACCACTTTGTTGATGGCATTATATACCTTAGTTTCCTATGACAACAGGTGACTGAATTCGGTGATAGAGATGCCTTCCCTTCCATGTGTGGTTTTATGCATTATAGGTATACAGACCAGTGCAACAGACAAACAAGAAACCCAAATAATATATTTACATATTCTGAAGTAGCTGATACACTCAGAAATTTTGGAGGTGAGACAAATCCAAATGTACACAATTAACATCCTGCAGTACCTTCCACCTGATTAAACCAGCTATATATAGCAGAACCCTGAGTTCATTCAGGCAAGCAAAATGGTGTTTATGAATTTTATTTGAATTTTATGCTCCAGATCCTTACTCTTGAACATATCTTAATAATTTAGTTGAACAACAGATTTGTCTGCGTAAGACTGTTTGGTAATGCATTCTATTCTACTAAGTAGTCATTAGGCTGCCTGCCCTAATGACTATGATACAGATGTGGAATTCAAGGAACCTGGGTTTTATTTTGTCATTAATACAATGCATGACTTTTTAACAAGTCACTCTCTTACAATGAGAACTTGCATAACTTTGAGTTATTCTGTGAAGCAGGAGCATCCAGACAGTTTACCCTTGAAAAATGCTGGTTTCTCTCCACTGGATATAACAGGAGCATAACCTGCTGCTGAGACCTACACATCTAACTTTTAAACACTTAAATTAGATCAATAATTCTGTCTGTATCTTTCAGAAAAGAAATTGCGTCGAGACAATAATTCATAAACTCTTTTCTTTTGGCTTTCAGTGGGACCAGTGTCTTATTTCAAAAACAAAGCAAAACAAAAGAAAACACAAAACCCCGGGAATTAACCAAGAAAAAATCCCCTATGAAAGTCCAAAAAAAGCAAGAGTAATGCTAAGGTTAAGGAGTCTAGCTGGTATAACATCCATCAGATAAAATGAATAATCCATAACCTTAAAAACAACAAATACGGAGAAATTTTGATCTTTCATAGTATCATATAGTGGTTTGTTGAAAGGGACATTAAAGACCATCTCATTTCAAAATCCTGCCATGGGCTGGGACACTTCCTGCTAGAACAGGTTGTTTAGGGCTCTATCCAACCTGGACTTGAACTGTTCTTGGTACAGAGCATACACAAATTCTCTGGTCTCTCTTTACTACCTTTTGAGTAAAGAATTTCTTTCTAATATGTAATCCCAATCTGACCTCCTTCAGTTTAAAACTCCTTGTAGTGTCACTACCTGCCTGTATAAAAAATTATTCTCCCTCCTTTTTATAAGGCCCTGTAAAGTACTAGAAAGCCACAGCAGGGTCTCCCTGGAGCCTTCTCTTCTCCGGGCTGAACAACCTAAGCTCTCTCAGCCTTTCCTCATAGCAGTGTTCCCTCCCTCACCCTTCTTGTTGTACAATAGACAGGGAGATCTGTATATAATTTAAAATCACAATCACAGTACATGCTGAGTTGGAAGGGACCCACAAGGATGACTGAGTCCAACTCCTGGGCCTGCACAACACCATCCCCAAGAGTCACACCCTGTGCCTGAGAGCATTGTCCAAATGCTTCTTGAACAGGGTTGGTGTTGGGACCACTTCCCTGGGGAGCCTGTTCCAGTTCCCAACCACCTTCTGGGTGGTAAATATTTTTCAAAATATTTTGTCTTTAAGTTGCTGTGTCTACTCCAACAGATTTTAATGTTCCCCCTTTCAGACCTTTTTCTCCCCAACATCCTCATCCAGGCTGAACAAAATTTACCACGGTATTACATCCTTGCCATCTTAAGAAATCCAACCTTGCTGCAGGAGGAAGCATTAATAGTGGAATAATCCCTGAGTCATGGTTTCCCTACCGTAGCATCCCCATTGGTTATATATAATCAGGATTATCCTCTAATCAGGATTTTGATTGATTTTTTTTTAATGGATAAAACAGGGTTCTCTAGAAGAGGTTAACAGTCACAAGAGCAACTTCTTCTCAGGCAGCCCATCTTGTAGACAAAGTGAAGACTGCCCAAATTGCTACCACCATCAATCTTCCTTGTCTTTAACTTTGCACTGTAAGGTTATTTCAAAAATTAGTAGAAACAAAAAGAACAGACCCAAAACATGGAACAATCTGGGATCCATTCAGTTTTGTTCTTCTCCAGACTTAGTAAATTAACGTACTGCCTACATAAATGAAGTACCTAAAAATTTTTGTTGAGTGAAATGAAAAAAGTGTAAGGGGTGGCGTAAAATTTAATTCCTTTAGGAGAACTTTCCTGTGGAGAGTCCCAGTCTTTCCCTGCACACAATGAACTTCTCTCACATGAAGACAAAATAGAGATAAAACCCCAAAGAGCAACAATAAAAAAGTCCTCAACACCCTCTGTGATCACTAAAGTCACATGAGTTATATCAGCAACTTGATCAGATTCGTGTCAGAAGTTTGGGCAAGTGAAATGTTTTCAAAGAATTCCCCTAGCTCCAGAAAGAAAGGACATTTTTCTATCTCAGACTGTGATAGAAGTGTGACAGGAAAATTAAGATCCTAAAAGCCTGAACAGAAAAGCAAGAATACCTGTTTCAGTCCCCACAGCAAAAAAAGGAAGAGAAATTGTAATATCAAGAGATGACATACCTGAAGGTTGTATTTTTCTCAGTTCATTTCCATTATGTTGGACTTGCCCTTCCTGACAAGGTCTGAAGAAGATGTAGTTTATGAGGGTGGTTCAAGTGTGATAAAGAAGCTGCAAGTTGAGGACGTGAAGGGTTAGGTGCCCTTGAGGAGTGAATGGGCTCAAGTGCTCTGCAAGGATTGATGTTATTAAATTGAATTATTATTATTAGCACTTGTACAACATGGGGAATGGATGAGCAAAAGAAGGGAAAAAAACTGCTCATGAACAAAAGTGAAATTAAAATGCCGTGCAGAAAATATTGCAACTAAACTACTAACACTTCATATTTATAAATATATCTCTAACATATGCTAAATTAAAAAAAAAAAAGAGCTGAAGAAAACACAAGCATGTCAGATCAACTAGATACTTGTTTCAGACTCTGCCTTAAAATCTGATAAAAATCAATTCTAGTCCGCCAAGCTATGCAGTAATCTGCCTTCCCACAAAAGACTCCTTAACCCCTTGTAGCTGGGAGCTACATTATGTGTGCTATTTAATGGGAGTCAACAGGCACTTGCTGATACAGGACAACTGTGGTAGCCAGTTCATGGACACAGATAATGCTACCTCTAGATTTTTATGGAGAGTTGCATATTTCTGCATCTCCTAAATGAGTCTCTGCCTGAATAGGTGTCTGCATATATGTATAAAATATATGTGTTTGCTTGCGAGCACATAGGAGGAAATATATACATATATATATGAAAGAACTGCTCTGCTTGGATTTCTTAAAGGATAAATAAACTCTATTAAATAGCAAGCCCACTGCTCTTATCAGAACGACAGTCATGCAATAACTTTATGATAATACATATTCCTTGACACTTTTTTACTCTGCAATTTGAGCTGTTTGTCCTATGGTTCATGTATTTTTGATTCTAGTTATCACTTATGTTTTAGATGAAGAAGAGGCAGATGGCAGGACCTGTCATTCACAATGGCTTTGAAGAACCTTGCTAGCATGTATACCAGAACATAGTATCCAAATTACACATCAGGGGAGTGGAACAGTGGAGAGCATTTGTGGGGTAGCAATGAGATGAGAAATCTGTGCAATCATTATGCAAGGTTGCAACATATCTGGTACTGGAATGTGTCTAACTCTCCAAACTTGCCCACCCTTAGTCTTTTTCAGACTCTTCTTAACTAACCTCCAGGGTTTAGTTTGGACTTAAAGTCATACTAAACACAGTTCCTATCTTCCATTCTGGAACTGGCTCACATTTTGCAAAATGTGTCCTTTCCCAACTCCCTGTGCACCCTGAGCCTCCTAGTTGGTGGGGCTATGAGAGAAGCAGAAAAGGCCTTGGCTCTGTGTAAGCCCTGCTGGTCAAAAATAAAAACATCCCTGTATTATCATCACAGTTTCCAGCACAATCCAAAACACAGCCCTGTAACATCTCCTGTGGAGAAAGTTTCCTCTGCCCCAGCCAAAACCAGCACATTGTATCACTCCTGGAATGTGAGAAACTTTTGAGTGATGAACGAGTATTGACACTGATGATGTACTAAGTACAGTTATGTCAGGTACCCCATGTCTGGTCTGAGTATCTATATGGCAAGTATTTCCGTGATTTGGACCAGCTTTCTCTTTACCAACCCTCATAATGATTATTTAACAAGAACATACCTTCCAGAATAATATCTCATCTATGTCACAGCTCATGTTCCCACTGTGTGTTTGCTGTGGTTTTCCCTACAAATATCGGTGCTCTATCTTTCCAAAACTTGTGTACCAAAGAGCCAAAGGCACGACTGGAAGAATGTGCATTCATAATGACTCCCATGGAGTCCCCACCCTGGACTTATCAACAAGTGGGGAAGGCCTAAGGATTGTGCCCCACACCCAATCATTCCACACCAACAGCAGAGCTGACAGCCCTGCATGCGTCAGGCCCTCCATGCCATAATAAGGCCTGACAGTTTTAGAACAGTGTTCATTTCTACTGGCTAAATATGTCAGAAACCTAAAAGGAAATTGCCACCAAAAAAAAAAAAAAAAAAAAATTCAGGGAAGCATTTTAAAAAAAAACAGAAAGAAAAAAAATATTAATAAAATTACACTGCTCAAACTGACAATGCCGGACAGGTGGAAAATCAGGGCAAGGGACAGACAGTGAACTGAACAAAAAGAGGGTGCAGGTAAATGAGACTGATACAACTCCCATTAAAGCTAAATGGATACTAGTCCATGTCGTGTTTATCTTACTTAGTCCAAAGTAAAACTCTTCTGCAGGAAAAGTTCACACTGAGGAAAATCAAAGCCAGGAGACAAATTGTTCCCATTCACAATCTAAAGTTTGAGAGTCCGTTTATCACGTATCACTCTTTGTGCATACTCATGTCTTCATGAATTAATACAGGTCTACATATGAAAATCAATGTTTCTTACACATATAAACACCACAGATCTGAATCAATCTCTCAAAGCCAAAGAGGGTTAAATATTTAAACAAGCTATGTATTGAAATGCATTTTTAATGCTGTGAAGTCATTCTGAAGAAAGATTACTCAAGAGCCTTCATTACTGAGTTTAGAGAGTAATGTGGTATTATTGGAACAGATGGCACAGCTGTGTGCAGCCTCAGCCCCCGCCCGGCCCCCCCGGGGTAAATCCAAGTGCCACTCCTGTGCAAAGTCATCTGCTGTCAGCCAATGGACTGAATGGATGGATGGCTGCATCCAGCTCCCACATCCATGCATGACAGCCAGGATGGCTAAAGTCTTTAAGAATAGGCTCCTTAAAGAGAATGGCACCTTCTGTGATCCCTTGTTTCCTACATGCAGCGTAAGGCGGGGAGGGGAAGAGGAAAGCAGTGCCCCGAGCACTGAGCATGAACTCGTTGTGCTGCTCTGTGACTTAATTGCTAGGATTATGTGGTATCATTATGTCAACTGCAATTGTCTCCGTTAATTTCAAGCTGGCATCTCCCCCACCCCCCACCCCCATCCCGCCTTTCTTTCTTCCCTCCCCCTTGCTGAGTGAGTGAGTGTGGGTATTGTGAGAGTGGCAAAGAGAGGGAAGAACCAACCGGACACAATTTGATGGTTATTAATTAAAAAAGACAAAGGAAGCAACAGGCAAGTGTGAAGTAAGGGTCTGTGCTGTGGCAGTCCATGAAAGAATTAGCTACATGGCTATTAACACTGTCACAGCTGTGGGGAAATGGAGCCCTTCACCTCAGAAGATACTTCTGAAGCTTTTCCTTGCACTGAGTTTTCTGCTGGATACAGGTACAAAGAATATCAGTCTATGAAAAAGGTGCTGGCTTCCAGATTTACACAACAAGATCAGGTGCAGCACATTCCCTTTAGGCTATATTTGCAATACTGCATACAAAGAGCATGCACAAAGCCTCAGAAGGCCTCTTTCCTGATTTTGGGCTTATGTAATTTAAGTGGTTTCTGTGGAAAAAATATCTAGTTTATTTGTGCATCTCTTTATCCGGCTAGTGAATAGTCTAAGATTTCTTAAAGGTTTCTTAAGCTGCTCAATAACATTCGGCTGTGCTGCATGATATTTTGGAACAGAAGCTAGAATCCAGATTAAAGGAGAGGTATTTCTGGGCAGCATCTGCTGGGGAATCACCAGCTTAACAAACTCCATCAGAGAATACTCATGTAGATTTAAGTGCTTCTGTGAGCTGAAGTACCTACCTGTGTGTTGAATACCCAGGATAGATTTGACTTGTTAAATTTCAATTCCAGAAACAATAAATAAAGCTACAGAACATTTAGCGATGCCCATTACGTTCTGTTTCCTCCAGAAGTCTCCTTTCTGATCTCAAAAACATCTCTCTCCTTAACTGAACAGTGTTTCTATTGGACTGGTGATCCTCTTTCTGAGTCCAAGTGAGTTTTTTTCCAGGTAAAAGTCACAAAGATGACAATCAATATTCCTGGGAAGATCACATAAATGACTTGTATAACAACATTAGCTCTTCCTTACCACTACTACAGAAAAATAATTTCATTTCTGTTAGGACTGCATTTACTTCTTCCATAGCCATGTGGATGCTTCAAAGTCAAGCTATAATCAGTTAAGACAAGGAAGTCTTTCTCTTCCTTTGGACTTTACCAAATAAGTAAATTCCTGCCTTTTTGTAAAGTTTTATTTTCTTAATCCTTCATCATGTAATCTCTGATCCACTGTAATGAGTATTACTTTAGTTTCTGAGGTCAGCTCTCTTTTTGGATGGTGAATAGTGGCTTTTCTGCTTTTGCATTCCCTATTAATTGTGAATTACTTGGAAATTTCTTTTCCTTGCAAATGATTTGAAGCATAATTATCGAATGAAGTAGCAAACACAAAAACAATCCTTGCTCTGTTAAAATTCTTAAATTAAGATTTCAATATTATCAGACAAGTAAATAAAGCATCAAATGAGGTCCACAGAGAGGATAATACATTAGAATAGGAAAAAGGATTTGCCTAATTTAAATTCTTTGCTTGTCTAAGTGGTTGTAAATACTACCAGATTTAGGAATCCAGTATATGTGTACTTATACCAGCAGCGTGGGTTGCTCTATGAGAAGTAACATGGACATATCTGATAAGTACCTAAAAATTACCCTCAAATTTTTAGGTAATGTCATTTAACTTTTTTCTTCTCCAAAGAAAGTCATGTTAACTCATCTCTCATTTGGAGCAGGCTAAGAATATATGAGCAGTTACTTGGCTCAGCTGACAAGCAATAACTCCTCAAACCGCCACAGCTCTATTGATCCCCAAACATTACTAGATGGCAGTGATTTTTAGGCAGGTAGAGTTTTAAGTGGGGATTTATGAATTATAAATTTATAAATTATAAATTTATGAAAGGGAACAGAGGTGGCAATGTAGATTTTGATTTTCAGGATCCTGCAGCTGTTAATATTTGATCTCAGAAAGAATAGAAAATAGAAATTATTTATCTAAGGAATTTTTCAAACTCTTCAGAATGTGAGAATCTGCAAACTGGATTAGACAAAAGAGCTGTCTAGCCCTGCCTTGGTCAAAATCTAGCAGCTTCTATTCTGATAGGTTTTCAGCCCTGTTCTGGGAGTTGCCCAAAGAGATGCAAACATGAGAAATGTTGCAGGTAAATTTAAAATAAGAACCATTACAGAAGTGTACTGTAACTTTTCCACTTGTTTTATTTAGTTTTAAATCAATGGCATTTCCTAGAAATCAAAATGCTATAAAGGAAGTTAAAGAAAATAGAAGGATTGAAGCAAAGATACAGCACTCAGTGGAGATGATCATCAGACATTTTAATGGCCTTAAGAATTGCTGCAATTTGTGTTAAACTGAACTGCCAGACAGACATGGAAAGCAGTTTAGAAAGTTCAGCTTTCCTAGAAGAACTATCTATTAAAGGGTTAGATACCTCTCTAAATGGATGCTTAATGTGAGTTGAAACATCTTTGAAAATCCAAGCAGCTCTCTACCATGATTTATATGTTTTACCCTCAAATATATTGTTAGTTTTTCTTATTACTCCTGCATATTCTCATCAAAACAAATAAGCACAAAATACCATGGCTCCATGGCTTGCTGGATAAAGGTTTGCACAGTAGCTGACTGGCTCTGAGCCAAATCTGACCCTAAAGCTCCCCACTGCAGTGGCTTGATCCTAGAAAATTACATATTATCTTGGTTACTGCAGTGTGTTAATGTGTTTACACAGACTCTCTACCTGTGGTGGTTTATGTCTTTTAAGTTTTGAGTAAGGGTTCTGCCCATGGAGACCTACCCCCACATTTATAGAACTGCTTCAAACCACCCTTAATTTCCAGAAGTGCTCTGTTCAGTTTTCCACTTTATTTATGTGGCTTCCATTCCATTTACAGGGCTTAAAGCATTAGTATAAAGAAGCTGGCAAGCAGAAAACCTTTTTGGCTGGAAAGGTAATGGAATTCTGTTCAGTTATTTTACCAGGAGTAGAGGATGATTAGCACTAATTACAGCTTGTGACACTGAGAGAAATTCAGAGTAAAAATTCAAAATGCCCTTTAAAAATAACTATTGCAGTAATAATGTTTTATGTCTTGTAGCAAACAAACAAAAAAAGCTTTCCATTTGCTGGATTGGAATTTTTGTTTAGTTTTATTTCTTCATGTACTTGAACTTCATGGAAACTGCTTCATATTTGACAGTGTTCTGTCAGTAGAATATTCCTTTTTTTTTTTTTTTCTGTTTTGTTCCCACTTTCAGAAGGAATTGAACAGCATTAGGCAGACAGCAGAGAAAAACACAAAAGTTCTAAACCCTGTCACCATTCATATTTAGGTATTTAAGAAAGAGCTAAGAGAAAACAAGCTAATTTTCCTGTTTACCAAGGGAGGTAGTCAGACATGTACCTGCTCCCCGGACATCACAGCGCTTTACAATAAGATACCTGATTGTATTACTTCTATGTGTGATATTGGCAGTATTCTCCTAAACTGAAAAATATTTAACCTGCAGTTAGAGGAGCAGACACCAGCCTTTAAAACAGCCATGCCCACAGTATGAGCATCTGAGCACCTACAGGTGTGCAGTAGAGAGAGTCAACTCTGAGTCCAAAATTGCTCCAGATGTGCCACAATAGAAGTTATATTTAACTCTTGAGAGGAAGTTCTGACCACACTCCCAAAAATTCTGTGAACAGCAGCCATCAAGGACAGGTATTTGAACTTCATTAAGACCGAGCTGTTAAACAGGAGGAGCCCTAATGGACAGAAGCTGAAGCTGTGCTTCTCTGGGGAGTGAACAGAACTCTCACAAAGGCTAGCAATTTCTCATTCAGAAGGATATTTGTAGTTAAAATTCATACACTTTGAAATCAGTGCTTTAGAAATACATGCATAATTTTTCTAATATGCCATTAAGACTTTTTAAAGCACTGTGATCAGATCAGGTGTGTTCATTTCATTGGAAGCTGATGACAAAACTCATCCTTTACCATTCATCTTCAACTTGATTCATATTAAAATTTCAATCTTTTCACCAGCTATGTGTTTTTTCCTACTATAGCCTCCCCCCACTAATATCTCACTTTCTTTCCTTCTTTGCTCCTGTAATAGAATATCAGCTATTCAAGGCTGTTTTGTTTTTTTTCTCTTAATCAATGATTCTCAGGTGCTAGGACCCTGAAGCAATACTTTTGATACATGGGGCAAACAGATGTTTTTGCAAGTGAGGCCTTGAGTAATTCCAAGAAAATGTTCCTGCAGGTGAAACTGAAAAGTGTCACTTGTGCTAGAAAGAGAATATCTACAGCAGTGACTCTCAACCTTGGAGAACTGGAGTGCCACTTCATCACTGAATAGAGCCACATGTTAATTATCCTCCTATTGAATTATGCTGTTACTCATTTTTGAGTTACTATCAGAAAACATTATATGGTGATTTAACAACTTGGTAGGTCCAGGAAAAAAATCTGTAGTAGGAAAAATAAGAAAATGATGGGTTAACCCTGGGTATTTATTCAGCATGTGCAGTAAGTCAACATCATTATATTTTGCAGTTTGAATTTCCAAGCCTTTCAATTCCTTTTGTTAGAAGACCTCTTCAAACTCCTTTTAAGTCAGTGGAAAGTTCCTGCTGATATGCACAAATTTTGGAACAGACACTAAAAGAGTTAAAAGAGCATAAAAAATTGTGAACCTTAGTCTGAATATCTAATTACTGTTTTGTTTTTAGCCCAATGACTTTCCTCATGCTGTGTCAGATAAATGACTTTCTTGCTTTTTTTCCTAAGGCACTGCTGCTTCCATGGTCACGCTGTCTTGTGTGATACTGGGTGGGTTCATGTCTCATATCACTGAAACCCTCTGGACAATTTCAGTCAAATCTGATAGAAAATGCAGAAGTCTGAGGGATAATCCAGATCCTACCAATGCCATGAGGAAAGACAAAAAGCACTTTTTATTCTTATTAGTTACTGAAAGAAGGACATAATATGAATTCCCTCTGTATAAATCTGAGAGACAAGGAAGGAGAAGCAGATACCATTAGACCTGAAACAAAAACCAAAACTTCATTTCAACATTACCCCTCATCTAATACCCATAAACCCATTTATGGGATAGAAAATCATACACAACTGACCATCCCTCAAACTTCTGCTCACAGAACACGTTTTTTGTGCACCAGTTTGCACAAAGGATACTTTTGATCACCCATCATATAAAAGAAATATAGATGTAGTATATGAGACAGTTCTTATGGGTCAGATGGTGGAAGCAATTTTTGTTTGGACTGAACATGAAAGGTCTACCCAGTCAGTTACATAGCCCAAAGAGAGGAAAAAGTAAGTCAGTGTGAAAGGTCTGCTGGTCTTTCCTACTGGAGAGAAGCAAGATCAGGAGGTTGAGAAGTGCCTCTAATGGGTTTGGGCCTGGCATTGAGATCACATTCACCTCATGGGCTTTTGGTATTAAGTTTAGATACACTGACGAGGATACAGGTTCTTATATAGAGAATAAAAGAGTCCCCCTAAAAGGCAAAGGTGTATTTACTCTTCTTTTGTGAGAGAGGTCTTCCACTTAGGGCAGCTACTAGTATCCCTTGGGACAGAAGGGTGGTGCAGTCCGTGGGTTGAAGTAAAGGAACTGTGCAGGTTTCCAGATTGACCTTAATTCCTTGCTCTACCCACACAGAGATTTCAAGACCATTAGTATGTTACAATTCACAGAATATAACAGTGAAACAATGAGGGACTACCGGTGGGATCCCATCTAATGAGCCCTATGAGGACTAAAAAGTAATTGTGCTGATGTGATCATTCTGTACCTGAGCTAAAGCTCAGTAAAGATCACCGGTACTGAGCTGTGTGGACATAACAGACCTGATCACCACAGTATCAGATACTTTCGTGTCACATTCCACTTCCTGGTAAATGTGTTCAGGTACAGTCTCAAGAAGAGCTCTGAAACCAGGTGGGAACATCATAGTAAGACTCAGTGAAAAACACGAACAGTAGGAATTCAAGAAGTCAACGTTCATTTAAATTACATTATTTATTTTATGTTAGAGAAACAAAGGGCAATCTTGACTCTTTTCACCTGGAAGTACATAGGAAGGAAGCATAAATAACAGTGCACTGTAAATTTTTTGAACAGCTGAATACTACCTCTATAGACAAAAAATAAATTTAAAAAAAATTAACACAACTCCTACTCTGAAAAGGTTAAAGTAGTCTGATCTAACTTCAAGTACCAAAATGAAATATGTCCAGGTGTAATCACCTCAGTTTTCCCCAGTAGCTGGAGGAGAAATACAGAGACTTATCAAGAATGGTTAAGGTGGATGGAAAACATGTTTGCTCAACATTCAGCATCTGGATTTCATACATCTACTAAATAAGCTGATGAGCCTTCTTTTAACAAATTTCTTCTCTTTCTAAGGATATTTCAAGTAGGATTCATCTCAGTTAACTCCTAAGTGCTGTTTTAGCCAAGCTTATTGACTCAGCTCCCTTTGCTGTCCGTGCAGTTAGAAAAAGACCCTTTCAACCACTGTGATGAAATCCTTTTCAGAATCAACCATTCTAAAAGTTGAGTTTCCCTGCTCTCTAACAATACCCGAAATTCCTAATTTCTCTAAGTACAGTTTTATATTCCATAATGTATAACGAGTCTTGGTAGATACATGTACATTTAGATACATATAGATGCACATATTTATGTGTGTGGGCTGTTCACTTATCAATTTACCAGTTCCAAAGTATTTTCCTTTTTTTTCATACTCTACATTAAGAAAACATACTCAAGCATGATGTTCTTGCTCAAAAGCACACCTGTTTTAAGGGGATGTCTCAATTTTATTTAATTTTGAGATTTAGCTTCTTTTGAAGATAACTTGTTGACTTTATAGTGCTCCTATTTCTTGAAAAAAAAGATTTCTGAGATCAGATTGAATCCTTGGAAGTTTAAATATTAGATGATCAGAATTATCATCATCAATGTTCTTTTATACTTTACAAAAAGGCATCAAATTACTGTAGGTCTATTTTCATAAACCAATTTTATTTGATATTAGTTATATTACCTTCCTTTAATTCTATTTTAATTAAATCTCATATTAGCTATTTTATTGTTTGCCTTAGGTTAACTTTAAACTGACAAAAGGACATTTATCAGGGTCATCCCATTTTCCTTTCTAAATGTTTCTGTACTTTGAATTTTTCCAGATCTTTGGTGATTTTTCTGTGCCGCAAGACTTCCTATTATCCATTACATTCTAGACAAAAAGTGCACCCAGCTTTTTTGAAACTCTTGAATACTGAGATTTTGGGGTTTGCTTTCCTTCTTTATTTCTCTATAATTAGTTTTTGAAAGAAAAGTATTTCAGATCCATCACCCAGTGACCTGTAAACAACTTTTAACTTTTCCTCAACTACAGGGCAGAAAGACACTGATTGCTAGGTATTAGTCAATTAAAACTTTTTTTTTTCTCAAAGGTTGTCATTCTTCGTTCTCTCTTGTCCACTGTATTCATATTTAAAAGGTTACATTAACTTATTTTAATATTCCAATCATGTAACTCTTCACACCAGGTTTCAGTAATACAAACTAGGTCAAATTTATGCTCATAAATGAGCAATTCCAATTCCCTGTGTTTATTATCCAGGCTCCAAGCAGTGGTGTACAGGCAATTAAATAATTTCTTCTCCTCATGTCCTTCAGTGTCTTGATTAATTTGGTTCTCAACATTCTGATTTTGTTCTAAGTGAGTACATGTTTGTTCCTGTTTTTCACCCCTTTTCTTTCTCAGTTTAACACCTGTCTGACTACAATTATTGAAACTTATTTCTTTGTACTAATTAAGTTTTAATCAGAATAAACTAATTGGCCAAAACTAAAACTTTATAGGATTATGTACAGGTTTCAATTAAACTCTCATCTAAAAAGACTTTCATTTCCAGAGTAATTTCTGGTCTGAAGAAAAAGTCTAGGGTAGCCACTAGCTAGGACATATACACAGTCTTGAATACAATTTCCCATGAGAGTACTTTAATCTGCAGGAATTTCTTTTTTTTTTTTTCCCCCTAAGTAATCAACTTTCAATCTTTCTTATTATGGGTTTTCCAGCTGGCATGTTTGCTTGCGTGTGTAGTTAGTTCTGGATGTACAAATTAAGTAATGATTTAAAGGATGGTTTGATATGCTATGTGATATAAGGAAAACATTTGAGCCAATACAATTTTGTTGGATTTTTTTGGCAGATGTCACTCATGACCTTACCCCATCTAAATGCACACTCACACACACACACACAAAAATATGAAATTTTAAGCAAAATATGGCATAGAGATGTTTTTTAAATGAGCATTTAGTCTTATGGGGAAATAATTTTGCCCTTTGATCTTTTCTAGCCAGCTTGCTTGTCCAGAAGCATTTTTATTTTGTGATTTCTGAAAGAGAAGTCATCCAAAGTTTAAGAGCTTTGATTTAACACAGAACACACTTAAAATTGGTTCACAAAGTATTTTAAATTTAGGAGGAACATACTTCCACTGTTTTTCACTTTCAGAATTTTATCTTGCATGCGTTCTGTCTTTACAAGACAGAAGGGATTTCTAAGAAAATTAGATGGGTAGTCTTCTGTCGTAGCCTTCTTTTGAGAACCCTGAAATCTTTACATACACTGCAATTAAGAATATACACCATCAGCTAAAAGACCTTTTGAATGACAGCTTTAGAATTTTCCACAAGCTTTATCCATAGCTCTAGTGCCTTGGTCTTGGAACTCTTCACAGTATCTTACCCTTTGCATTTCAGAAAACACATTAAAAAATTAAACACATTAAAAAAGATTTTAAAATCCACATAGATAAAAATATCTCACAAACTTTGTCTGACTCGTTCAGATAGACACCTTGTTTCATTGGGACTAGTGTAGCATCATTACCAACATCTGTACATTATATTTGCATATTTCCAGTTTATTATTGAACTGTGTCTTTAGACTGTTTTCCTGATTTTCCATGTTGAAGATCTACTGAGAGCAGAAATGTCCTTTTCTTTTTAACTGTGTATCTGTCCACAAATCCATCTCTAATCACAGTGAGTTGTTATTCAGTGTCTTGTTTGTGTTGGCCACTAACTTCCCACCTCCCACTCCAATGTTTTCTGGTTTTTTTATTTTTTTTCTTAAATGTTTTTCCCTTCCTAGAATCAGGCAACAGTCCTGGCTTGCCCAAGAATTTTTTCACTTTATGGTTCTTAATCAAAGAGATCTGTTTTTTATTCTTCTGGTGTAAAATCTCTTTGTTTTGAACATAGTTCAAGAACAAAAGTTCTTCATGCTTTTGAGAAGAAAATTAATAAATAACTTCACTGTTCAACTAATATCTCACCACAAGGCAACATAATATTGTGTATAACACTGATCTGAAAAAAAATCATAATATTTTGCAAAATCTGCTGTTTGATTCCTCATAAATTCCCTTCATAACTGGTTTATCCAGTTGCAGTCAGTCCTTGGTTCTACTCTTTTATAAACAGTAGAGAATTAATAAATGATTGATAGCATCAGAAGCGAAACTAGGACCCAGCATTCTGAAAAAACCCACCTTTTCAACGTGTCTCCCTCCATTTCAAATCATGGCAACATGCATGTAAAATATCCTGAACTGAGAAGAAATCATAACCAATATATTTACTGGTTATAGTTATAACCAATAAGGCAAATATCCCCTAAGTTAATACTGTCTTGTAAACTGCATTTTCTGAAGGAAAAAACCTGCATTTGGAATGAAGCTAATTAAAGAAATATACACTACTGGGAAGGAGTTGCTGCTACAGTTAAGGAAATGTGACTATTTGGTAAGGGAGCAGGGAAGAGAAAAGCTGTTTCTCATGTACTAAAAACATTCAAAGTCTTGTGTACATTTGGTCTCATCCAAATGTAATTTGAGAAGCTCACTTTTAATCTAGTTTGGGCTCTGATGATAACAGCTTTAATTTATACAATCAGAGACATTGCTGAGTGACTTTGCCTTCCCCTACATCAAAGGTAATTATTATTTTTATAGTTCAATTAGCAAACATTACATTTCTGTTTTCCTTGCAAAGATGGCACCACCTAATTTAGCAATAACATACATATCCCTGATGCCCTCTCAGAGACATGATGTTATTATAATAGACTCTTCTGGACCTATTGATTCCTGGGAGCAAGTTTCCTTCCAATTTGCACCTTTCAACCCTTTTCTTTAAACCTACACTAATAGGGCAATTTGCCAGTTGTAGATCATAGTCTGCACTTTTTAAAAAAGAAATCTATACAGCATTTTGCTCCAGAACAGTGCTTTTATTACCTTTTTTCTCTTAATGACCAGAAAGAGAAAAGATAGATCTGTTTCTTTGTATATAGATCCAAAGAAGAGATGGTTTTCCTGTACTGTAATTATTATTTTTTCTGAGATTTCCAAAAACGTTCATGTCCTGTCCTCAGGTGAAATCAGCAACCCCTCCCCAAAAGGTTCTCCAAAGCAGAAAAAGAAGGAATGTTGCACTAGGCCAGCTTTAAGGAGATTTATACAGTGACTTTAAGACAGAAATCAGAACGACTGATTTATTTACAGACGTTAGACATTGGGTCACTCACTTCTCAGGTGATCTTTCTAGTCACTGATGCAGGTGAACATCTATCAGTCACTCAGTCCTCTATGTGATGATACAGATTCCTAAGATGGAACAGTCTAATTTTGTCTTATGTGTTCTTAGGCCTCAGTACAGGATGTTTTGTTGCTCTGTCATCCCTGAAGAGTTAGATGCAAGAGAGAGGCAATGGTAGAGGTCAGTCAAATTTTGGATGGGTTGAAGGTACCTATCAAGAAATAGAACCTCTCTTCTCTGACTGCAAACTAGGCTAACTGGATTGAAACCATGAAAGCAACCATTACAGCAAAGAATAAAATAGCTGGTAACATCACCTTGGTTATTAGAATAATCATCTGCAGCATGAATGTTTTATTCTCTCAATCTGATTCAATCAGAAACAGGTTTTTACCTTATCTTTCATAACATAATACCCAAACTATTTAGTTATGAAGTGGCATCTTTTCTAGAATTTGAGCTTTGCCCATAAATCCCACTGAGGACTTGAGAAGTTTGTCGTAATGAAGGTTTAGTCGAAATAAATATGTCTCTGTGGGAAATTTATGACTCTAACAAAACATTTTCTCATTAAAGAATCTGTTTTCAGCTGGGGCCAGGGAAGGAAGACAACACCAACCTAAAAGTCCAAAGCAGTTTCTTAGGAGACTATTCTCTGTTCTGCAAGAACTGATCATAATTTATGGTTGCTTTAGGTACTCTGTATAGTACTTTGTATTTTCCAGGCTCCTGAGATGGTGGGGAATCCTGAAGAATGTTGACAGGCTGCTTCCTGAGGGTCACAGAGACTATCCCTTCATATTTTTCCTCAGACCAGTTCAGCCAAAGTGTGTGTTATGCTTCCCTTTGTCATGGCATTAGCAAGGTATCCTGGTGTTATATGAAAGACCCCCAGCACCTTGATTCTGCCTTAACCTTTAGGCTTTAGGCTCTGGCTAAATGTGCTTAAGTAAGTCTTTGTCACGTTCCACTAGAGCACGTTTGCATTGATTATGCACAATTATATCCTTGCATCATGGCAATTCACCTGTGCACACTAGCCCCTACCAAAGTGATTTATTACCAGCTGAATTGTTGCTAGCAGAAACCTGTTTATCACTGTCACACGTGCAAGCAGCAGATATGAGCATCTGTATGATCAGCCTGTGTGTGTATACATGTGCACGTGTGTGCACGTGAAGGTGTGGGACCTGGGGGTGGATGAAGGCATGCAAACTCATGGACATTTCTGATTAACCCTGTCAAACCCACTCCCTGTCCCCTAACACCCACCACTGCTGTCCAGTTTCATGCCATTTCTAGCACAAATATCAGTGGTTACAGAAATCTCTGTTGATCCTGATGTAACTTTATTGATCCCTTTCAACCTTCATCCATATAAGGTCATTGAAGAGGTTCTTAAGGAACAAGAACATTAATCAGCACACCAGTTAATTAAAGACACTGGAAACCTTCAGAAATGATGGAAGGACCCTGGAAAATAGGGACATTTTGACTTTCAGCAATGTCATGCTTCCTCTAGGTTCTTCTGGCACTTCTCTCTTTCAGATTTTAACGGGATTGGACAACTCGGAGTATTGTTTAATTCCCTAGAGAAAATGATCCTTTACTGTTATGTGTCTCTTATTGCTCTTTCATTAGCAAACAAAAGGGTGAAAAATGACATAGCAATGATTGGTTTCATATCAAATATTAAACAAAGATATTACATAAAACATTAAAGGTATTGTTGCCTTAACATTTAATGAGACAGATCTTCCACTGAAATTTAGAATCATAGAATCATAGGACGGTTTGGATTGAAGAGATCTTAAAAATCATCTAGTTCCTGAACTACAACAAACTAGAGAGAACAGGAGCCTGGATGTGCTGTCCCCTACCTTCACTTTCTTTTGCTTCACCAGCAAACTACCTCTCGCATAAAATCTTGTGCTTAGGTTTACCTAGCTGTTTCACTTTCTGATGCGATCCGAGCTTGTGAGTGATCCTCAGTTGAACTGGTAGTCTCAGACCAGGCAGCACAACACCAAAAGCAGACATCACACAGCTGGTACAACCTGATACCTGGTTGGCAGTCCCAGCCGAGTGGTGCAGGATCTGCCCTCCTAACCTGAGAAGCGATCCCTGAACTGTTTTGCTACACGATAATGGAGTGTGCATCTACGTGGTGAAGGAACCCTTCAGGGCAGGGGGTGAGGCTGTTGCTTTGATCTGCAGTTTTTCAGTGACTAAAACCAAACATGCCTTTTGCGTTGAACAAAGTAATGACCAGGGTCTAGATTCAGGCATTCTTAAAATCTGTGAGCAGACTGGATGAATCTGATCTGGATCTATTTGATAAATGTATCCTCATAGTACACTTGGCAATGGCTTGAAGTAAATAAATACATTTAATATATCCAAGGCAGTTCAGCCAAGTGGCCTAGTCCTCTATTCCTCTAGTCCTAATCCTCTGCTGCCAGAGTGAAATACAGAGGTTTACTTATTTCAAGTCTGAAATGAATGCGTCACATCCATTTTATTCCAAAAGTAATTGACTTTTAACTGGTTTTAATGCACAGACTGACAAACTATGCTGCCAAATTCTTATAGCTCCAGAACTGATGAATTTTTTTGAAAAACTAACACTGAGTTTTATGAGATTTGGCAAAGATATCAACCATCCAAGTGAGAAGGTCGATACTTCACAGATAGCTTGATACTGTTCCAGATAGATTTAAAGCCATTTTATGGGTGGTTTTTTGTTGGTGGGAGTGCTTTTTTAGTGGTTGGGGTTTTTTCGGGGGGGCGGGGGGGGCGGAGCGTTTGTTTTTGGTTTGGTTTGATTTTTGTGTGTGGAGTTTTTTTGTTGTTATTGTTGTTGTTCAAAATGGTTTGTTCAAAAGGTCTAGGGAATCATCAAAATTTGGGCAATTGAGAATGTTGGTTTTGTTCTGAGTGCTCTATAACTCATGATTTGTAAGCTGGGCACTTTTTTCAATTGTCCATATACATCATATAGAAGCTTACAGGAACTTTATTTCTAGAAACTCTTTAAAAAAGTAACTTCTCTGCCAATGGGCAGAAAAGAAAAATTCCCAAGCTTGCTGTCTAGCAGTACAGGAAGAAAGGTATTTGAAACCATCCAAAAGTAGATTCTACTTGGCTACAGTTAGGTATCTTTGTTGGACAGGTAGGATCTTTTCCTGTAGGGCTTCAAAGAAACATAAAACATCTGAAAATCAGGCAATCTTAGATACCTAACTTATGCAGATTATGTTCCATTACAGACCACTACAGACAGATAACTTGCTTTTATTTGATTCTCTAGGGATGTAATTCTCACAACTTTAATCTTTTTATCTAAAGAACTTATTTGGAATTTGCTTTGTTCTTGGCATAAAGGAGCTCAGATTGGCAAGCCTTTCAGCTGGGTTTGCAATAGCCATGTTTTTACTTAAGAATTAATATTGACTGGCTAAGGACAGATGATTTATTGCGTAATTCTGTAATTATTTCTTTTTTCTGCATTGGATAATTTGTGCTACAGAATTAGAAAGATGCTGCATTAGCAGCTAATGGGTTTTTGAGTTAACAAAAAATATTTTGTTATAAAAAGAATGCAGAAACTCTCAAAGAAGAAAATAGGCATCTTCCATGCTTCAGAGAGAGATGTATCACAACAAACAAACCTTGAAAAATATGTCTTTGAAAAGGTTGTGGTTTTTTTTAAATCTTTGTCTAAATGAATTAGCCAAACTATTTGAACTTTGGTAGAAAATAAAATATTTCTTGGGTAATATTCCAATCTGGATTCAAAGACTTTAAAATTTCCATGTTATAGATTTCTATGCTTGTCCTATTTTTCGGAGAATCACAGAGTCGTTAAGGTTGGAAAAGGTCTCCAAGTCACACCTTTGACTGAATACCATCACACTCACTAAACCCCGTTATCTAGACCCCATTAGACCCTCTGCCATTAAGTCCAGTCCTGAAGACACAATATGGTCTACACTATCCTCACAGAAGCTCCTGAACAGCAAGTTCATTGAATGATCAGTTTTCAGTGTAAGCTCTACAGTTCATTTACAAGCACCTAGTGTCATAACTCCAAACGAGTTGCAACATCAATACGGGGTCTTTCGAACGCTTGTTTATTCTGGAGTATCAGGGGAACCTCTGAAATGTCACTAGCCATGCAGAGTGTTTGAACTACACCCTCACAATTAAATGGCCAGTAACAGCACTGAGAGCTCGAATGCTGTTGTAACATAAGTCACACAGATTTGAATCTGGTACTGAATTAAACACAGTGACTTACTCAGGTTTTCTCATTGTCTTTCAGGCCATGCTGCGGGCTGAAAATTGCCATTTTCTCAATTTCTTTTTTAAGAGAAGTTGAATATTTCTAGCCAGGGCTGTAGTCTAAATTGTTATCTTCATGATAACCCTTGATATGTAAACACTAATTCAGTGGAGACTAAACTCTCTCTTCTGGGATGATTTTTTACACTGCATAGCTCATTTTCTGGTTCTATTACATTCTTGCAGAATGAGGACCATATTAGAGGACAGATACTAAATAAAATGAAATAATACTAAATGATAATTTTATTAGCCTATAGCTTGCAATAGTTTCCTGGCACAGAAGATATTGAACATATTGAAATAGAAAAAGTAGATGTTGACTTTTCTGGGAGGGGATGGATGAGGTTTCTTCCTAATTTTTGGTGTATTCTTTAATTTTGTCTTTGTTTTGTCTTGCAGTAAGGGTATCTGTGTAAGTTCCCTCCTATATCACAGGAATGGCAGCCAGTAAGATGCCAGTAAAGGTTTCAACAGTTAAGTGATTAAATTAAAGTTCTTTAATTTAAAGTGTTATTATCTAGACTTAGGATAGAGACAGAATGGGTTCTGTTGATGCAGTGTGGATGTGGAGTTTTATAGCATCAGTGTATAGAGGGAGTGATATAAGGAGGCCATTACTTACTTTGGGAAGGACAATCTTTTGCCAGTAATAGCTGTTACTCAGGAAACAGACACCACCTGCCTTGAATCTGCAATAAAAAATTTGTTGGACTCCAGCTCTTAGAGGTAGTGGGCTGTAAGATATCAGTAAATCAAATTATTAACATTCTATTACTAACTAGAGATATTTAAGAATTTGTCTGAAGATGGCAAGGTATCTAGAAAATGTGAGGAAGAGCTAAGCACTAAATAACAGAAGATTAACTTAAAATAAAATAAACTTAAGATAACATTTGCCATCAGGAATCTGGAGTAGAAGGAAAAGACCATATCTGATTGCCTTAACCACAATTTATGAGGCATCCTACCAAAAAATTTGTAAAAAGCGGTGGGAGAAAAAAAAAATCAGCCAAGGTAAATGTAATTTGGAGATTTTCCTACATTTCTGCAGGGTTGTTCTACTTTCTAATTATCTATAGAGAAACATTTTCATTACTTGAGCAGAGCTGATTATCGACCTGCTCCAAAGTCAATCAAAAGTCAACAGAAAGATAGAGTGACATTTTTCTCTGTCCAGCAAGACTAGAAAAACTGATCTTTTTTCATATGTTGATTATACTACCTGATCATTCTTCATGCATTAATTGATTTACCTTGCAAAAAGCTTAGATCCCCCTGGGTAGAAAGCTAAAAACCACATTAACTTGTTCAAAATATGACAAAAAACAAAAAAAACTTAGGCAGAGCAAAACCAGCTGGAGCTTACATTTTCCTTTTGCCGTTTTATTTTTTTTCTCCCCTTAACCTAGTTGAAGGAAACATGTTTGTGTTCAGTTGGAGAGCACATCCAGCCATTGCACCTCAGCTGACAAACCATTAATCCCTTGAAATCTGATTGTTTGTGAACATCTGCACATATTCTGAGTTTTAGGTATATGTGGGCATAGTTTTCAGTTGTGTCCTGGGTAGAAAAACAAGGGGGAAGTGTTTTTGTTGCTGTTCATTAAATATCATTTTCTGTCACAGCCGTGTATGCAGTGGGGGAAGTTTCCAGCAGGGTCAGGTGACACTGGAAGTGCAACCTTTTGTTTTACCCTGTTTGTGGAAGAGGAGTGTCCCTTTAAAATTAGGGAATGGAAATGAAGGAGTGTTCTTTGCTCTCCACAGCTCCCAAGGGAGGTCCCCAACTCACACCCCGGGAAGTTGCACTTCACAGTTGGGAGCTGTCATCTGAGGTCATCACAGACTGGGAAACTCGGGTTTTTTTGCAATCCCAAACCATGGGCTTGGGCATGGAGCCTGTGGTACCACCACCACTAGCTGCCACAGACACTGCTTGGGACCCCTTGCCCTTTTCGCTAGCCACCAGCGCATTGTTTGCAACTTTCAGTGGCCACTGCCACACAGATCCACACGGGCACCTCATCAGACTGAATCCTTTCAGACAAAATAGCCTCCCAGGCTTTGTTTTGCCCAGTTCCCCATTCTATTGTCTGTCTGGAAAAGAGAATTAAGCCACAGATGTTTGTTTGCCACAGTCCTTTCTCTGTTCTCCTTGACCCCAAGGAACTGCCTGTGAGTGGCAGTCACTTAGTTTCAGGGTGACACCTTGCTTTTGTTGGTCAAACCATTGCCCATTTTCTAAAATATTCTTTTTATTGTTGCATTTATTTATATTTTTTTTGAGTCAAATTGTAGCTCCAATGTTTTTTTAACCTCTCATTCTTTCTTTTTTTGTTTTCTTTTTTCCCCTCCACAGTCTTAACCTTTCCCTCACTGTAAAACCATTACAAGTGGTTTCTCAAAGTAGTTTACAATGATTAAAGAATTAATATTGCTATATAGTTTTTAAGCTGAATGATGTCCATACATATCTAGTGAAAGAGAAGCATGCAGAAATGGTGTGTCTAACACAATACAGACAATTTTTGAGAAGATAAAACCCAAAATATCTATTTGTCTCTCAAGCTTTATTCTTTATTATTATGGTGGACAGTAGCCACAGTTTAGATTACTTACCCAGGAGAAAACAGAGGGGGAATGGAGGCTTCTTAATTTGAAAAGAGTTAAATTATTGTGTATTTAGTTTGTCCAAAAAATACAGATACTGGTTGTTTCATTTCAGCACTTTTGCATCTTTATTTAAATTAGAGGTACACAGTTTAAAAGAAAACATGCTCTTTTATTTATTTGTGAATGGAAATAACTTGAATGAGAAATAACGTGACAAATGTCAGACTAAAGAACAATGTGACATTTCTGAAGTTAATATTATTATACAAAGGCATGGATCAGAGATCACTAGGCTAGAGAATTCTCAGGTGGGTGTTGCAGGCATGACTGGACATTCTTCATAATTATCAGATTGTTTTATGGTTCCTAGAAATAATATTCCAGGGAAGATCATGAACCTACAATTTATTCTACTTCAACAAAAAGTAATCTCTCACTTTCCTCTTTTCTTTCTCCTTTTCTTTCTCTTTCTCTTTCTTTCTCTTTTCCTTTCTT
>QWTY01045161.1:0-31101 GCA_008033365.1 Pseudorectes ferrugineus
AATTAAAAAAAGGCAGAAAAAGGATAAAAAATGCAAAAATGAGAATAGGACTTTAACATTTATATAAAGGTAGAAAAAAGATAATTAAATCATCTATTTATTATTGTCTGTAATGGAGAGAGATTCTTTGAGATTGAAGTATATCCATTACTTATGTGGATATGCATTATAACTGTGATTTTACTAAACTTAATCCATATAATCCCAATTTAAACCAAAACAGGATTCAGATGTATATTTCACTTAAGTAATCCAAGATAAAATCACACTCTCCATATAAAATACTACCTCTGTCTTTATACATTGAAAAAAACTGCAAAGATGAAGCTATTGAGGTAACTGGAGCAAAGGAGTGAACAGGGATAAAATAACTCACCTGAACAAGAAATTAAGAACTATTTTAAGTAAAACATATTGCAGTCATATTTATCCAAGCAGCTTGAGACATTTAAATCTAAATTGGCAGAATTGTTTTGAAATGGATGTCCACTCTTTACATGCTCAATAAACAGAAAGTAAATAAATAAAGTGTCTTTAAGTAATTTACGGAAAAAGGTGCAGACTGAAGTTGTTAATCAATGCTTAATTCTAAAGAAAAGAGAAACTAAGCTAACTTTACTCATTTTAAGACACAAGACTTTGTCTAAATTATAGTTAGTTTCAAATTACCCTTGAAACATTTATGAATTGTATTATAAAACTCTGGGTGCATATAACTATGTGGCTGGATCTTAGGTTTAGTGGAACAATACAGTTCTGATTGGAAGGAAATACATTTCCTCTTCTAAAATTTTTTATGTCATTTCTGGTCCAAAATAAAACAGTATTCAACCAGCTTTCACCAAATGAAGAAAACACAGGAAAGTACTGGACTCTGCCAGGAATTCACAGTGTCTGGATCTCACCTCTCGTGTAACAAGAGAATACTTACCTTAGGGAAGCTAATTTTCCCTTATAAAATTGGACTATAATTGTGAAAGCCAAAAATGTAAAATAAGTGAGACCGTTCCCACTAACAGAAAGAAATATAGGAAATCACGTTGCCAGGATCAGTCAGACATGGAGGCAACAGGATTTTTCCCCCACCTCATTTTTATAGCTAGCAACTTAACTAAAATAGTACCATTATTCAGTGAACCTAAGTAATAGGGGTTTTTAAAATGTATTCTGCTAGGATGAATGTCTTGATAACTTGTCAAATTCTGTGACATAGTTGCACAGGAGGGACACCAGGTGACTTGCCTTAAATATACTACCCATAGAAAACTAGATTTCTTGTGTTCTCTTTGAGCAGAGGGCTCATTCTGTTATTGTTAAATAGCCTTCCATAGCTTTATCCAGTTCACAGTATAGTTTGTACAGTTGCTTGGGTTTTTCCTTATAAGGCCATAAGACAGAGAGTTTCAATAGATAGGCTGGTGATTTATGGTATCTTTTATACAAAACCCAAACCCCTTAGAGTGAAATCAATAAGGTTTTATTGAAAGACTTTTAAGAATGGTGTTGGATATTACATTGCCATTAAATATTGGGATTCCTAAATATTAATAAAAACCATAATTGCATGCTCTCTAATTAGGTTGACCATAAAAATAAAGCCTGCTTCATTTTTTTTTTGTTTTTAATGTAACTTGTTCCCTTGCTCCAGGATACTTTCACCCTTCACCAAATATCTTATGAAAGGCACTAGAATAATTAAAATGTGATACTAAAAGATCCGAAGTGACTGAAACTGGACAGAATATTACTGCATATATATGCACACCTAGTTCAAGAGGACATTTGTAAAGCAACTTTTCCTTCAAGCAGCAACCAGACTGTATGATCCCAGGGATATTATAACTTGTTATTTGCCCCAGGAAAGCTAAAACTTTCAGCTCTCTAAATATTAATTCTTTGAGAAAGACAGAATCCTTAAGAGGACTTGAGTTTGTGGAAGGCAGGAATAGAGCAGTAAATTCAAGTTCCTCTCTTGAAAGAAATCATATGATTTACAATTGTAGTTACTAATAAATAAAAAACTTTGTCTGTTTTTCAAAAGATGACTAGCAGTCCCATTGTAGTTCCAAACTAGTATTTAAATACACACCACATATCCTCTTTCTGTGACAGGCATAATTTGAAACAAATTACAGAACTCTTCTTATAAGGTATTACTTTATGTTCTTAAAGCAGAAATCTGATTAATTAAGTCTCAACTTAGACGAAAATTGCAAAAACCTGTAAAAATATAAACCTCATGACTGGTATTTACACAGATCCCAGAATTAAAAATAACTGCCTTTCTATTTAATTACTTTGGCTATTAGTTCATTAGACTTTCTGCACATTTCTAAAATATCAGTATCACAGCTAGACAACATAGCTTGGAAGCCATGACAGCCAGATTTGGCAGTCAGTTCATCCCTTCTGCTTTCCCTTATCATTAATCTAGTCCTGAGACTATCTTGGAAAAATAGACCAGTATTTCTAGTTACTTTTTTGCTGGATCTGGTACATAGGTTTTATTAATTTGAGTAAATATGAGGAAAAAGTATAATATTTTTATGTTTTGTTTGAATCATAATATATTATTAACAATTAAATTTAATGATTCATTTTCTTTAGTTACAATATTTTGTGTAATTAAAAACATTCTGTTACAATATTCTAGCTATTTTTGGAGGTTTATATTGTGGCCTTTGGTTTAAAGATAGAAAATATTAAAATAATGGAGCTTGGGAGCTCTTTTAAACCTTTTTTTCTCATTATATAATATCTTAAAAGTAAGTTTGATCACTAGTGAGGTTGCTTTATTATGCTTTTTTTCAGACTTGCTTAAGATCAAAGGATTAGCTAGTACTAGATTTTCTGGCAATAAAATATACTCTGCTATGCACATGCATTTTAGAAATTTGGTTAAAAATAGGGAGTCAAATGCCACAAATTGGTGTCACAACTTCACATCTTAGCATTTGCTTTGTAATAAGCCCATCCAGAGGCAGGTAATAGTCTAAAAAATAATAATTCAGGTTTTTCTTTACTTAACAATTCACTTCATGTTCACTGTATACACCAGACAGTACTTAATGTTTCCTACAAATGTAAAGAGATTAAATAACTAAAAGACTTAAACTAACATGTCTAAGGCAAATAAGAGACTGAAATATTATTCTAAATCATATGCTAGAAGTTCTTGCAAGTTTTCCTACAGAATATTTATCTCCTATTCAAGCCTGATGTCAGGATGCGAGGAAGGAACAAAAGGAATATTATTTGCAACCTTTTAATGGGAGAGGGACTATAAAAAAAACTCTTTTATATATTTAAGTGATGGTCAAGGAACTTTCCTGATGAAGCCTTGTCTTCAACATTTTTTTTTTCAGGTTTATGTTGTTTTGTTATTTCGTGGAGTTTCAACAAAATATTCCTAAGAGTTGTGCTCCTGGAAATGAGAGTTTAACTGGACTTCAGTTTTAAACTACCTAGATGCCTTTAGACACAAAGTTAACTATTTTAATGACCTTTTTGAGGATCAAGAGCAAGTTAACTTGTCATTCAGACAAAGTCCCACAAGTGACCAAAATTAATTTTATGCCACTAAAAAGGGCAATATAAATACATTCATTGCAGTTCTTTTGTCAAATATCTTTCACAAATAATAGCACTAAGCAAAGAGCTTATAAAAAAATAAAATTATAAAAAGAAAGAGATGTTTTTTGCCACTTATGTAAACTGAAGACACCGGTTAAGTCTAGGAAACCACCACATGGTGCTAAACTATCCTTTTAAGCAGGAATGAAAAAGTACTTCATATCAATCTATTTTACTCTAATATCATAATATTTCTGTCCTCCTGACAATATTTTCATTAAAATTTAGGCTTACATTTTCCTACATTGCACAGGGTAGAAGAGTTTTGACCTTGTCAGTTTTCTGGAATTTTGACTGGTTGTCTCTGCTACCTTTTGCTTCCATCACCCCGATAAAATTTAAAAAAGAATAAAATTGCCAGCCTACTAAAATACAGAAGATCTGCAAGGTTAATGAAGTACATCAGGTGAATAATATATTCTACATAAAAAGTTTAATGTCTTATTCACAGTGCAAGAATTATAATAAGGACAGAGAATTACAGAAAATTAATCAGTCCTCATGATAATGTTTGTAATAAGAACAGAAAGCGTTACTGAAAAAAAAGTACTTTTGAAGTGCATGGTTGAAATTGCAATCCAGAGCTTGAACTATGAAAGAGTAGAAGATGGACATTATCAAATGAAAAGCAGATGTAAGAGAAACCAAAACCAAGAATTCAGTGTTTTGATAAATGTTCATTATAAGTTATGAAAAATTCGGAGAGCTGGGCTTATGGGGCTAATCTGTGATTTTAAAGAACCTCATCCTTTAGGTACTTTTTTTTATAGCTAATCATTAACAAAATCTCTGTATCTAACCCTAGAGAACCAGATACCTACAATTTTCAAGCAGAAAAGCAGAATATTGTTTCTAAATTTGAGTATATGCAGGCGCTGTTCTGAAACATATATATTAAAAAACTGTAAAAATCTGATGATTTAAGTAATGAACAGAGTGTTAGAATTGCTTTAAAAGGAACTTTTATGCTTGGTCAAAGTATTCAGTAGTGGCCCAATCTTAAAATAGTGATTGTTTTCTCTGACCTGAAGGTAGAATACTCTACCAAAACTTAACTATCTCATTCTTTTTTCCTTCAGCCTTATTTCCTAAGTAGCTAAGTCTAAAACTGGAAGCTAATAACAACAATAAGAGAAGAAGGTTGAACCTTGTCCAACTCATTAATTGAACTGAAATTTCTGTAAAAGGGAGCAGTTTTCCTGTGCCTGAATTCAGTGGAAAACCACAGTACATATGAAAAACTTAGTCACTAGTTTGTTTCAGCCATTACAAAACTTCATCAAATAGTTCCATGGTAACTTCCTATGACACTCTACTCCCAGTGGAGAAATAAAGTGATACTCTGTTCAAGGCAGAATATTCAGTTTAGCTTGTGACTTATGAACATCATCATGCCAGTTTAAAGTGGGCTCTCAGGCTCTCACATGAAGTGACTGACAGTGGGAACAATTTAGCTGCTACTTGGCCATAAAAGAAAAGAAAAAAAAGAAAAAGCCTATGTTACCAGGATATTTTTCTACATCTGCTTTAGTGAACAGTTCAGTTGATGGTGAGGTTCTGACTCAGACTCAAAGAATACCCATTTCATCATATCATCCTTTTTTTTTTTCACCTCCGCTGCAAATGAAGCCTAGCTGTGTTCCATGGACTGAATGCCCATTTGCAAGCAGAGTGCATCAGCTTGGCAGTACAAACACAGCTTCTAGCTTACAGTAATAAAAAAAGAATACAGTTCATGCACTCCAAGACTACTCTAATACATTAATATTGTTCCATTTCTATTTTCAAAATAGAACCCATAGCAGAAATAACTGGCAAAATAGTCTTCATGGACATCATGGAAGCTATTTAAAAGTAAGTTTCCATCTATCACTAAGACTGATAGTGGCTATAGCTGCTCTGTATCAATTTTAAGATGATGACAATTTTAAAAACTGAGGTGTTACCAAAAAAGTAATTATTTTGATTTTTGCACAGTAACATCTTAACAAATCAGGCTATGGGGATTTTGAAATTAAGAGAGTTCAATTAAAAATATATGGAATTATATAGAATATATATAATTTTTCTGATGAAGATTATATTAAAGGAGTATGAAGATAATTCTATAATAATTTTCCTATAAATATCTGTTAGTTAATGCATTTATTATTTAATTATTTAATAATGCAATGCAAGCCAGCAAGCTTATCTAGCTTCTGCAGAAAAAAATATTTGTCAGTGTTATCTGCCTCCTGCCTGTACATACTGAGGAAAGGATCAAAATAAATATTGAGTGTCCAAGTTTCTTCCAAACTGTTAATCAGAGGGTTAAAGAATATTCTTAAATAAGAATAAAGAAGAATGATTGGTTTTTTACAGTTCTGGTCTTGAGTGGGAAATGGATTGAATTACCAAAGTGGAAATAAGAAATTGGAACAAATGTTATTTGCCTGTCTTACCACTCAAGTCCTGCTGCAAAATCACTTTAGCTGCCTTGAGGCAAGAGAGAAGATACAAGCAATTAACTGTTCCAGCAATTCAAGGGAAGACAGAATCTCCTGTTGTTAAGTAAAACTGAAGAAGCAAGTTCCTCTAAATTTACAGTTCTAAGCAACTAGTTTAAATGTGTAAACGAGGCTGAATATTACTCTTTTTATATATAATTGGTATAAACCTAATAGCATTATTAATTCTATCCTGTTTTCCAAGTTTTTGTAACTCTATATAATTACCTGCATATCTTCTTTATACAGTTTTGCCAAAAAGTCTAGAAAGTTCCTACAGCAATTTTGACTCCTTTTGGAAAGTCAGCCTAAAAATTTCTTATCGTTTACCGTGTCAGTTTAGACAGAAAATGGCCTGACACATACTAGGGATGTCACTGGTACTTAATGACTCATGATATGGAAAAGCTAGTGTATTGGCCATATAACATAAACGACTCCTATAGTGGATGTAAAATGCTGGTGTGATCCATTAATAAATAATGGTCATTTTTTAATACTCTGTGGATCTGCAAGATGTTGAACAAAAGCAAAAAAACCTGAATTAGGTCGTGAAACTGCAAGATATAATTCGAAACTCCATTTGAAAATGGAAAAATGCTATAGTCCTTATATCTGATGAGTAAATTGAGTTATATACACAGGAACAGCTAGATTTGTATTAAATGTTCATTGCAGCACTGCTTCAGTGGTAGTTTGCAGTCACTGCAGCTACCCACCTACACTTTGACTGGTTTTGAAGTCAGCATTGGACACTATCTGAAGGATATGACTTGGTAGCATACATGTGCTCTGCTACTTATTCTCTGAGTATCTGCTTAGTGTTCACTTCAAAAACCTGAGAGTAGAAGAGAGGGGTCTTTAAACTGTCCTAGGCCTGTTCTTTACGTCGCACTAAGAATAGTACCTACAGGTTCTGCCTGTCCCTGGTTACTGTTCACAGATGCTTTAGGGCTGTTGAAAGATCTTTTTAAAAATAAGTAACTGAAAACAGTCAGAGAGACTAGAGTAAGACTCTGGAGTGAAGAGAAACCCTTTCCCTAAGCCCTCTGCAGCTTAAGGGACTTACTAGGCAGCAGGTTGGCTTTTGCAAATTCACAAGGATGAGTTCCGCCCATGAAGATTTTTGCCCCTCCCTTGGAACACGAGGTTGCAAGATGTATGAAAGTCACTCATTTTTGGATATAGCATGCATGTGGATAGGGAAACCCTCCTGTGAAGTTTTACAGGAAAATGTATTTAAGAGCCTCAAAGATTCACCAGAAGGGCTTCAAATAGAAGCACATTAGAAAAACCCATGATTACTCAGACTGACTAGTGCTCCTGAAGGCAAAAAAAAAACAACAAACAAAAAAACTGGCAGAAAGCATACAATTATGTGCCTACATAAGTGTTTATCAGTCAGAATTTCAATTATTCATGGCAAAGGGAACACATTGTACCTAGAAGTGGTGTTACTGTACAAAATAATTTAAATGCAGACCAGTTTACAGCTCCCTGACTACTCCTCCACCCCTGAAGCATCTTCTTTCAGTTTCTTCAAAATTTTTTATCTTCCACTCTTATTTTATGTTACCATTTCAGTTGGACACTATGCTTCAGTTTCAAGGTGAAGTTCTTTTTAGAACATAAAAGGAGGAAGAAATGGAGCTCAAATAGCAAAACATACCTGCAGCAACCAACACAGTACATGTGCTTGCCATTGTCAGGTTCTCTTTCCTTTGAGCCCTAAATGAATATATGGAGTTTGCAATTGTATGTTGAATTTAACTAATCTCAATGACTTCTTTAAAATATGTATAAAGCCAGTTGGAGGCAATGAGAAAAAAAAAAAGAAACAAACAAAAAGAAACTCTTGCCACTCTGAAGCTTCCTGAAGTTTCAAAAAATGAAACCCTTTTTTCCTTTCAAACAAATATGTTATGCCTTCTTAACTCCAGGCAGGATATCTCATCTTAACACTGACGTTTAACAGTGGAATTTCTGCTGATCTTTGAATGAAAAGCCAATGTATAATGGGGACTTCCAGGTTTCTAAACTTTACATCATGAGGATGCTTACAAAATTAGACTTTTAACTTTTTTTTTTAATGGGAATACTTTATTGATCTTATGGTCAATTAAAATCAGTATTTTCTTATTGTCTTTTGATTTTTATGATTTTTGAATCCAAATTTTGTGTTATAAAAGTAAGAAAATTATACTGGGTTGCAGTATATGTATCTGCAGCGCAAAATTTTACATTATGACAAAATTGGACAGGTGCTGGAGTGGAGAATGGTATCATTCAACTGCAACATGCACTGAGCCGTTCTTTTACAGCATGTAGATTAATGACATAGTATTGGAGAAAGTACTTTTCATTCCGAACTAAAGAGTAGTAACAGTAAAAAAGTATTATCTTATTTGGAAGGAACTTTCAAAAGAAAATTAAGGCTCCAGAGGCAACTGGGGAAAATATAAATCCCCAAAATTATGAAGAATGAAAGAAAAAAGGGTCAGACAGAAGGGCTAGGGTAACAATAGGCTTTTCTTACTAAAAATCTTTAGGAACATGAATCATGGAAGAAAAAAGCTGGAAGGGATCTCTTGAGGTCATCTGGTCTAATATCTTGCTTGCCAAGGTCTAATTGAAAAGTTTGACTCAGTTGCTTGCCTTGGACCGTTTGGAATTAAGTCTCTCCAAGGAGGGGCATGGAACAACCTCTCTGGGCACTTGGCCCAGGGCTTGACTCTCCTCACAGTGCAGCTGCTTTGACAGGGACAGACTCTTCTCACAGATGCAGAACCTGAGAATACAGATGTTCCACTACAGAGAAGTCTGATGAGACATGAAGAAAACCCTGAACACATAGTGTATATGTATATATGTGTGTTTCTCAAGTCAACCTCATAGCTTGCGCATGCCATTTGGATGATAAACAGAAACAAAGTTTATCAATGATGCTTAGGAGACTCAGATTTCTTTGTAAATTTAAATTCACTATCTGGGCATAGTTGGAAATTACAGAGTCCTAAATTAATCTTCTCAGTGTCTATGATTCTGTTATAGGACCAAAGACAGCAATATACTGAGCTCTGGCTCAACAAAACCTGGCTTACAAAATACCTCTTCAAATCCCTGATGCACTTGATCCAAGGGACTGGCTCTCAGCTGAGCACTATCATACATCATCATAACATCATACAACAAATGGTGCCTTGTGAAGTATACTTCAGTTCCTCTAAGCACTTTCATAACGTCACGGAAATTCAAACATTCCACTTCAGCGTGAATGTAAGAAAAAATTCTCAAAGAACAAAGTGAGACTATCACATTTCATGAGAAGAAATTTTAAAAAATACCTTAAGAAGTTTTCTTATTATATTTATTATAGTATTATGTATAGCTATATTTATTTATTATGTATATAATTATTGTTTTATATATTAAGTCATTGTTACTTTAGCACTATTTAAACAAAATATTTTAACCTTATATACAGTCCCGGATTTAGTTTATAAAAGAAAAAGAAATTATTAAGGAACAATGTAATGGACCTATAGGGGTTTTTTTATGTGACATAAATGGCATGAAACAATAGAAAACACCTTTTCTCTTTATTTGCATTTACCAAGAGGCAAAGTAATCAGCTTCCTTAAAAAACATAGGCAGTAATCTTGAAATACTTCCTTGCACTAAGATCAAATGCTGTTAAATCCACATGCCTCTGCCAAACATGAAAAGGTTTTTTAAAATTATTTTTCTTCCTGTAATTCTTTACATATTCTGCATTCTTCATGCTTTTGCTGTTGCTGCTTTCACTTCCTGCTTGTCTCTCTTTTTGCATGCCCCCTCATGCTGCCTGTTAAAATGAACTGAATTTTAATAATCAGTTTTGATACTGAAATTTTATCTTCGGGATTTCCAGCTTAGATACCACTGAGATTAATGGGATAAAGGTGAGCTTTTGGTTAAGACTGCCAGTTATAAACTATTTGTATAAGTGCCCCATGAATAAGACTGTTAAAAAGTAAGATATTCAGAGCAAACTGAACAGATTCTGTGATCAATATAAGTGTATATATATGGATTATATTTTTGTCACTTGCCTTAGGATTAATCTAATGAATTCATTCATCTGATGGCTCACACAATTATAAACTAATAAATACCTGTAGAAAAACAAAAATCTCAGCGAATGACTGATCCTTTCTCAGCAACATTATTATTTCTATATGTTGAAACCACCAAAAATTACAACCTGACAAACTAGTACACATATTTTATATTCCCTTTAATGCCCTTACTTTTTCACAGTTTTTATCCAGAAATCAATTTCAGACTAAAATTTTCAAGTAAATAATTAATTTGTCTTGCTATGAGAAGACTTTATGATGTTGCTTAGAAGCTGGCTGGTTTTCTACTCTCAGTTTCTAGCATCTGTTAGGGTTCTTGGCCTAAAGATTAAACGTTACTTCAGACATCTAGTTTCTGACGTATTCTTTCTAATATTCTAATTTTGCACTCAGTCTATACTCTTCTGTCTGTAAGGGCTATGCATCTATAATTCCTTTCAAAAAGCTATAGTATTAAATATTTTTTTCTCTGATTTTTGCACCGTTAGGTGCTGAGTTATTTATGACCAGTGATGCTAAGTGCTGCTTTCTAGTAAAATTGGCCCTTGTGTGACAAACCCCATTTTCACAAAATATGTTTTCCCAAGGTAACCAGTAAACTTTCATCTAAATTTTAGGTTAGACCTTGGGGGAACAAAGTAACACGGGCATGTTTTTCATTGAAATAAAACTTTTTTTTGCTGTATATAAATTTAAGTCCATTGTCATTTAACATTCTCAGAAAGAACTGACTCAATTTAAGCCACATTTCTCTTACTGACACTAATGGGAATTGTACAACTAGTAAAGTTTACAACCCATCAAATATCCAGAGGAAAACATAAAACACTTCTGCTTCCTACTGCTGTACCCTAATTCAGTAAAATTTGCTGAACTTTTGCTATGGTGATGTCAGTGGGAGTTTTGCCACTGTTGTCAGAGGGGATGAATTTTACTCATCATATAAATTACCTTTATAGAAACATTTACCATGTTTCTGGTGAGTTGTTTAGTTCCTTAAAAAGGAACAAACTGAACCTGCAGACTTTTGGGCAAGGTGGACCAGGAACTAACCCAGATGTATGGAGGCAAACACAGCCTCGATTCTTTGGCAAGAAAAGGTTCAGCATGGAGGTGTGCGTAGTATTGTCTGAAGGTGCAGGGAGCCCACGGCATGGCAAGGGTGCACACAGAGGTGTCCAGGGTCAGGCTGTAGTGAGAGGGCCATTGCTTCCAGTGTGCTGTGTTATGGCTTCCAGTCACAGCCATTAAAGAGGGAGTTTCTCTACATTCCCTGTTAGGGAACATGTCCCCTTTTCATTGCAATTCCATCGTTGAGTGGTTGCACCCCACAAACTGGCACAACCCTGTTTTCATTGTAAATACTGGGCAATGCATGCTGATCAAAATAAGATGCTCTTCTACATTTTTTAAAGGGGTTATTTTATTTTATTTTTTTTTTTTGGTATGTCTGTCACGCTCTTTCCGTGTCTCAATTAGAGGTATTTGCATCCAGCTGGGCAGTAAGAGCCACATGTTCTCAAACATGCCTGACATTTTGTCTGTTTGTCAGTATTAGCAATAATAAACCACTAAGTTGAAAGAATGGAACAGTTATTTTTCCATCTTGGCTTTACATGAAGCCAGTCAGTAGAGAGGAGTTGAAGGAGAAGAGTTACTGTTACGTTTCATTCACCAGAAGGACATAATCTGGTTTTATTGGCATAGGCATACTATATTGAAGACAAAAAATTAATTTCTTATTAAATAATTTTTAAGTCAACCTAAATCACTCTAAGCCTCAGAAGAAGATACATTTTGGAGGAAAAAAAGTATGCATTTGTAAAATGAAGATGGTTGTCATATAAGATGCATTTTAAAATGCACATATTATGACAGTTTAAACAGAAAAGCATGTCATCACCTTTTCTTCTTTCAAAAGACAAGGTGTGATCATCCATCAATATATGAGATACACTTACAGAACCAATTAAATTTTAGATTTCTGTAAGGAAAACATTACATGACAGATAACCTGTTCAAACATTATCATAAAATATTATATTGTTATTATATTATTAACCATAGTTCATAAATCATTCTCTTGGTTTGTCTTCATATACACATGACTGACAACTAACCAGTGAAATTCAAATGTTAGAGATTAGATGGATTTCGAATGAAATTTTATAATCTAAGGAAACAAATACTGTGAATTTCACACAATGCTATTTTGATTATCCTGGAATACATTTGATGTCAATTTTGGAGTGATTTGAAATAGAAAGAAAGAGCTGCAAGTGCCGGAATAGTTCAGCAACTTTCTCAGTTTATAAATTGATGTGGCAGATAATTTATTAACCATTGTAAGTAGTGGCTCTTTGATGAATTATTGGGATATTTTTACTCTTTTTCTCCAAGTGAAAGTTTTTCTCTCTTTGGACACCATTAATTTCTATTTTTCCTTCTGTGATATTTTCCTCCTGGGTCAAAGATAAAATTTAGGTGAAACAGGCAGGAGAAGTGAACCTTGGAAATGTTTAGAAATATAATCCAGAGATAGTTTAGTTGCAGATTAGAAATAAGCTTAAAATATTTTCTTCTGTAATATCATGCTCATGGTGAGGAAACTCTCTTTTAATATAAAATCACATTTTGAAGGATTTTTTTCCTAGACGAAACCTGAGATTGTATAGGTTGTGTGCTAGGTCACAGTACTGGATGCATACTCTGCCTCTCACAGCAGTGCTAGAGGAATACAGGGAAGAAATTTAACAAGAAATATTTCTGTTGCAGGCAAGTTTATTGACTTTGTTTTTAAATCAGCCTGGTGATCCATGGAAAACATACATATTTTAACATTCGCATTCTCCACCGGAGCTACGGTGAAATGTCAGCTGGAGAAAACTTTGCAATAATACCACATCTTCAAAACAAACACCAGGAACTTCTTTTTTTTATTACTTCCAGCATTTTCTCCAAAGCAGAGATTTAAAGGGCCTGTAAGCCATTTGCCACTACAGGGCTTGGTCAGGCTAATGATTAGTACCAAGCAGTGTCAGCTCTGTCTGCATGTCCCTCTGTCAGTTCAAGGGCACGAGCACAGAGAGCCCAGGCCCAGGTCAGGTGCATTTTGTCCCTTTGTCCCACACCCAAAAGAGAGGAAAGGGTTGGGATATCTTGCCACTTACAGTCATGGGGCCTGTAGTGAGGCAGACCAAAGAGGGGAAATTGTTCTGCTTTTGGTTAAGAACATCTCTGTGGCAAACAAAAAAAAAAAAAAAGGTAAAGCACGAGTTATGTTATGGACAGCCCTTTCCTATATGGTTGTATGCCTATCCTCTGACATAGAAATAAAAGACTGATGTCACCAAGTGAAAATTTTAAAGAACAAAGGTTTTTAAAATATTGTTCTCCTCTCTACATAAGGCACCTGCAAGATTCAGCACTGCGGAAAACTATAAATGTTCAAACGTATATGAGCCTCTGTACAAATGTAGAAATTTTCTGTCTATATAGCACCTTTAACCCTCATGCAGGCACAAGCCAAGGCTGAAAGTAATATTAATTGTTGACTTTTGCTAGGTTCTTATTTCTTAGGACAGAAAGAAATTATATTGCAATACAGTATGTGTGTTTCAAATCCATACTGTTTCCATAACAGCCATACAATAATAGATCAAATGTGATTTTCATTTACCCCAGATGAATTCAATGCAGTTACCTAAAATTCAGTATCTAAATAACAATACCTGAATAGTTGCATTTTAAAGCCTATTGTGCATTATGGGCTAATTTGAATTATCCAAGAATACTCAAGTAGTATAAAATCATATTGTAATATTAGTGTTCTTGAATTCTTTCTAAAAGTTAAATATGCATACACATACCTATGATTCTTTCATTTGCCTATGCTTTCCTATAAAAAAAATCTATATGCACAGTTATATAGCATGGATTATGTCTAACTATGGGTACACTGGCAATAAAGATACACACAAATAAAACACATACTACCTACTTATTTATGTATTTCTCTAATCCATATTTTTATTTTGTACATGTATATTAATGAGCATATATATGCATTCAGAAAGAATTTATCAGTCTGTAAAACCACATGAACATAAGTACTGTCTAATAGTAAGAAGACCTTTATAGTTGTAAGAAAACTGTCTAATGGGATTTCTCAAGCACTTTGGACTGCTTCACTTGCATTTCTCTAGAACTCATAGGATGGGATTACCATCTATGTTTTGGGGTTAACTGTAAATAAGTATGGTCTTAGCTTGTCACTTACCAGCTCCTTCTGAATCCCTTAAAGGTCAAATTATTCTGTAATCAAGGCTCACATTTTAGAACAGTTTATGTAAGTGCATACATATTGTTTTAAAAGATGAAATAAAAATAACAAAAAGTTGTATGTTTTTCTTTGTTTACTATTATTTTGCTTCTTGGAGCCATATCCTGGCATTTGTTTATGCTTTCCTTTTTATCCTTCCACTTGAGTTTATGGTTGAGAATTTCCAAACATGCAGAACTCCCAAGAGAATGAGTTCAGCTGAGGAAATAAGTCCCATTCTGCAAATAATGTGAACTGTAATCACTCTTTCTCCACACAGGAGCCAATTCAGCAGTTCTGACTACAACACAGTGACAATTCATGGTGCCAAGGTCATACCCTGTTTCACAGAGGAATCACAGCTATTGAAGCAGCAGTTCCCTGTCACTAAGTTGGTTTGGCTATCAGGAGTAACATTAGAAACTGAACTCTTTCCCGAAAATGCCTGTGCTTAGCAACTAACTCTATTAAACTCTGCATGGCCCACATTTTCCACATACCTTTCATATTTTTCCCTTTTAATATGTTCTGCAGCTAAGAAAAGTCTCATCCCCTCAGCCCACAGCTACAAGCTACTAGTCTGGAACCAAGATCAAATCTAAAAAATGTCAAATATAATGAAAAAGAGAAGAGGATGAGACTGGATGGCTTAGTGGAATGGAAATGGTTTATGAAGTCTCTCACCTCTGACTCACTGCTCTGAATCTTCTGCCATCAATAGTTACTGGAAGTTTGGAGGATTTGACAATTGTTCAGTGACCTATGCTAAATAAGTTGTTAGTCTCGGCTGAGCTCCTTGTGACTGCTGTCCACATCTCAGAAAAACATAGCATCTGACATTGAGAGAATTCTACATCGTCATTGGTGATATTAGTAAAGAACTAAAAGGTCAGTGAATGATGTATACTTGTCCAAAAGGAATTTGTACATCCATTTCACCAGGATGTTATTAGCAATTGCTGAATATTATTGATATTATTTTGACATACTTTTCTGCTCTTAGCAAATTACCTTAAAAAGAGCCAGTAACCACTTTGCATTTAATAAGAATTCAAGAACTGTAGAAGATTGTGAAACTTACAGTTTCCCTCTGACTGTCTTTGTAGTCTCAAACAAGACACAAAGATAGAGGTGGCCGTTATCCAGAATTTCTGCAATTTAAAGTTCAATTTGTGTAAAATGATTTGTACCATGAAAATGAAAATGTTTGCCATCATTTACCATTTACCAGCCATTACAATTATTTACACTATTTGCTTCAGATAAGGATGCAACATTCTGAAAAGTTCACTGACTCTACCTTTTCCGATTTCATCCTTTATCAGTTAATAAGGATTATTGTTGTGAATGGGAGAATAGATTCTTCAGCTTTAAAAGTAACATATTGCAAAGTTTGGATAAACAGGAGTTCAAAAGTTTTTCACTTTTAAGAAGATCTGAGAAGATGCATTTCAATAAAAAGGGAAGTATTTTCATACTAACTTTTACCAGGAAGTACTGGAAATATCCCTTGAATTTATAGAAATTTGAGCTTCATTTGGTTACATTAAGGAACAGTATAGAAGACCAACACAATCCTAAAATATTTTTTACTATTTTCAGAAACTTTCCAAATATATAAGGTGTGCAAATATTACATATCTTTTTCTGTATTAGTGCCAGTACTTTTGCCTCTGCTCCTCTTCCCAGTGTTCCCTTTCCTTTTTTGGATGCTCTCTTAAAATGTCAAAACAAATCACTTTCTAAGATTTATAAGCCAGTTAAGATTTGCAAGGAAGTTCTTCTAATTCTCTGCCATATGCCCAGGTAAATATTTTTATTTACTCTGCACCTTTTAGAGGAAGTGTGTAGCAAGTCTGTAGCATACAAACAGGAAACATTTCATCAGTCAGTAAGGCGTGTACTTTCATCAAAAGGATAATGCAAAGTATTTTTTTCACTCATATTTTAACAAAAATATACTGTGTGCATTCATCCACTTTGAAGTCTATTTTTTCAGTAATTGAAATAGATGTCTGGATGTTATGATAAATACAAAGGCCCTCTTAAGGAAATTAACCTTTAAATTGCAGTTCTATCATGTTTTGCTGTCACATCTGGTATGTCAAAGAAAGTAGGAAAATAAATCCAATTTTCTTATTTGTTGACTGTTTCATTTTCATTTAGTTTCTTTGTGAGAGATTTAGCTCATGGTAGATGGGAAGTGCCTGAAGGTCAGGAGGCCAAAAGTAGTACAAGCAACTACAAAAAATAATACATTGATTAAATTAAATTAAATTAAATTAAATCTATTATTTAAAGATTTATATTTGTATACATTTTGCTAGGATGTGTTGTAGGCAAAGCTCATAATGTCAGCAAAAATGCAAAGCATTGAACTATGCTAATATGTCTAATTGGTCTCCAGAGGGAAGGATTTTATATAAATGGATTTTTCCTGGGGAAAATAGCATCAAAAACATAGGCTATCAATTACACTTATAAAGACAATAGTTTTTAAAAAACATCATGTCCCAAATCTAACAAAGATTCACAGACACTAACGAAATATATCACATTTCTATCATATAAGATAGCTCATGTAGTTGTCATTTCACAGTTTGCTAAAGCAACATTGATATCTGAATTATGTATATTCCTGAGGTCTATAAAAGTTATACAAGTGGGTAGTACAGGTTATATGCCACTTCAGAATTAAAAATAAAATCTTGTTTCCAATCCACAGTCCCCCTTTTTCCTTTCTATTTTTCTTTTCCATTTTTAGTGGTTGATACTGGGTGCAGCACTGTTTCATTTATTCATCAATGACTTGGATGAAGGGGCAGATGCCTCCTCAGCACGTTCATTGACACTCCAAAGCTGTGAGGAGTGGCCAATGCCCCAGAGCGCTGTGCAGCCCTTCAGAAGGGCCTCAGCAGGCTGGAGAGTAGGGCAGAGAAGAACCATCTGAAATTCAACAGCAGCAAAAGCTGTTGTCCTGGACCTGGGAAGGAATAGCCCCATGCACCAGCACAGGCTGGGGGCCAACCTGCTGGGAAGCAGCTTTGCAGAGAAGGATCTGGCGGTCCTGGTGGACACCAAGCTGTCCATGAGCCAACAGTGCCCTTGTGGCCAAGAAGGCCAATGGTGTCCTGGGGGGCTTTAGGAAGAGCATTGACAGCAGGTCGAGGGAGGTGATCCTGCCCCTCTACTCAGCCCTGGTGAGGCCACATCTGGAGTGCTGTGTCCAGGTCTGGGCTCCTCAGGACAAGAGAGACATGGAGTTCCTGGAGAGGGTCCAGAGGAGGACTATTAAGATGATGAAGGGACTGGGGCATCTCTCTTATGAGGAAAGGCTGAGGGAGTTGGGTCTGTTTAGCCTTGAGAAGGCTGAGGGGGGATCTTATCAATTCCTCTAAATATTTAAAGGGAGGGTACCAAGAGGATGAAGCCAGACTCTTGGTGGTGGTGACAAACAATAGCACAAGAGGCAACAGACATAAACTGGAACACCTGAACATGAGGAAGAACTTCTTCACTGAGACGATGACTGAGCAGGGAAAAAGATTGCCCACAGAGGTTGTGGAGTCTCCTTCTCTGCAGATATTCAGAAGTTGTCTGGACACAATCCTGAGTAACGTACTTTGGGGACTCTGCTTGAGCACTGAGGTGGAGCTAGATGACCTCCAGTGATCCCTTCCAATTCGTGACCCATTTCGTGATCTTTCTTCTTTCCTTCTTTCCTTCTTCCATTCTGGCTTTCCTTTTCCTTTTCCCTTCTTCTTCTCTTCTGCTGACACATTCAACTCCACATTACACCATAAATTGGCAAAGGAGAACATCTCCCTGTATCCTGCAGCTCTCTCCTAAGATTATCACCCCTACTGACTTCTGCTGCATCTTTCAATTACATTGTGTTAATTATTTGTGGGATTTCTTTGTTTTGATTTATTTGCTTTTCTTTCCTTCTTTTTTTCCCTCATTTTTCCCCTCCTTTTTTTTCCTTTAGAAGAGCTGAAGTTTCATTTCTGCACTGCTACCATGTGCATCATGTTATTTTATGGTCTATTGTTCAAAAAAAGAAAAAAGGGATTGACCCTTGAAGAAGTAGAAAAATGGAAAACATCCATCAAAGAACAACTCTGGTGGACCTAGCCCAGTAGCAGTAGGAAATCAAGATATAATGATGATGAAGTACTGAAAAACAATCAGGACGTTTTTGTCACCCTGAAGAATATTATGTTGGTGAGTCCCAAGCCTTGAGACAGCAAACTCAACTCATGGCACAGTTGGTGTTACTGATGTTCTTTTTCTTTTCCTGATGATCTGCAGTATTGTATTTTTTGCATATTGTGTTCTATTTCCTATTATAATGCTTATAGACATAATTATCTATTATTTACAATAATCGGATACTTAAAAATATGAATCATCTGACCTGAAAAATCTCTGATTTACAAAGAACTCTGTTTAGAAAGTGGAATAGACAGGATGAAGTCCTATCAGCCTATCTAGATACATATGTTTACATGTGTGAATGCGTGATATTTTTAGACTAGTAAATGATCTCTAAATCATGTCTCATGTCATTCTTTTCTGTGTTTCTTCAGTCAAACTTATCATTTGTCAAAAATATTTGACTAAGCTTCATTAGGTAGAATATTCAAGAGTCAACACGACAACTTTGGATATTATTTGTGAAATGAAGAAGATTCCTTTTTGAAAGAAAAATATGATCAACACTAACAATCCACTCACTATTTCCTATTCCTTGTTCTCTGCTCTGCCTCATTACTCCTTCTTTGTGCCATCAAAAGGTTCAGAGGTTATCTCAGTCTTGTGATCGGGAACATTCAAAGAAAATACAGGATATTTTGCATGCAGTAAACAGAATATTATTGACACTACAGGAGTATCCATGTTACCCTGCACTAGAGCTAGCATTCAGCACCCAGCCAGAAGCAAAATAAACCCTGGACACAGAGAATTCATACCAAGCAGTTCAACTTTGTAATGCCTTCTTATACAGAAATGGACTGTTGAATGTTTAGGTTGTTTTATATGCATCTAGTAGTCAATCTTCAAACCATGGGTTTCAAGCTGATATATCAGAACCACCCATGCTACAGTGCCTAAGAGGAGGAAAAAATTGAAATTCTAGTTTAGTGCTGGGTAAACACTTCCGTGTGGCCTGACTCCAATATCAGCACTTCATTTTAATGATAACGACAGCTCTGGTGTTCATTCTAAAATCCTTAAATGTACTTAACAACCTGTTTATACTTGGAGAGCAGTGGGTTTATGAGGACAGCCAAATGAAACAGATAAGAGTATTATGTAAAACCGTATTCTGAAATGTTTATTCTAGCAGTTAGTATGCATCTGGAGTAAATTTGTAGACCGTTATCCTCAGGTTTCATGCATTTTAAATAGAGCATATTTATTTTAATTTAGAAGCAGGCAATTATGTGGGAAATAGAAAGGTTTTGACAGCACAACCACAAATTAAGCATTGTTTGAAAAGGTATAGTCATCTTAGAATCATCATTAATATTTCATGTATCTGAATTTCTCCCACATGCAGGTTGTATGCTCTTTCAGCCATGGATCAGCAGCTGCAGCTATTAAAGCTTTGTTTTCATTCAGATATTAAAACTTTTTTTTTAACACAATGACACCATTTTCCCATTTATCCAAAAAATCACTTTCTGTAATGAAATCAAGGAATCAGAGTCTGGCTTCTCCTGAATGTGCATCTGTGTGGCAGGGAATTTATTTATCTTTTTGCCACCATTAGCACTTACAAAATGTCTATCACCATTCCACTTCAAAATACTATTTTTAAATGGCTAGTCACTATTAAAGACACTGTCAGTTGGATTTTTATAGCTGTTAAATTATTTTTTACACAATTTCTAATAGTCTTTTGCAACCTCATAGACAAAATTGCATTTTTCTGCAAATGCTTTCTCCATACAACATATTTACTATATGTGGATTTTGTAGATATGAGAACTCTGCTCCTCTTAATACCAGTTAAAATTGTAAAAAGTAACTAGATTTTTACCAAAAGAGTTTTATAAAGAAATGTAAGGGCAGAGATTGGTAGCATTTGTAATACTTTTTTCCTAGATTTAAATAAGGTATTTGAGGAAAAACAATTAAGCTTAATTAAGCTAGTTCTTTGAGACTTTTTTTATTCAAGCAGGAGATTTCAGGCTGTATTTTGAGATGAGTAAAGACTGATCTGTATCTTTTGACATAAACAGCAGATTGGTTAAAACCCAGAATTCATAGGTAAAAACAAACCAATCTCCTTTTTCTCACTTCCATCACATTCTGTCCACAACTTACTACTCCCATGTCTATAAATGTCCTTATAGAATAAGCTAAAACTAGCAGTGTTTTAAGCTGAGTTAGAATATTATGCTCTTTAAACACTGTTATAAAACCACTAATCTTTTGTCAATATATGCTGTCCTGAAGCAAGCAGAAGGAAATTTATTGACTAGATATTTTTTATACAGAAAACAGATTTATGACCTTCAATGAGGGCTCTGAGAAATCTAAAGAAAACATGAATGCAAGTATGCTACCTGGGGCATATATATTTTCATGGTAAATATTGTCAGGAAAAGACCCATATCAACTACGCAAGCAGCAGGTAGAGAGGACCATGAGAACAGAACTTTTGCTTCAAAACTTTTGCTTCCTTATCACAAGAAAATTGTTTCAGGGCAGAACTCAACTTCTCTCCAACGCTTTCTCTCTCTGAAGAACACAGCTTGATTTTATGGTACAGAAGCTGTGACTTTTACCCCTAAGGCAGAAAACAACTTTGATAAACAAGAGAAAATATGAATACTTAAGGGACAGAACAACTAGTTCGCTTTCATTAAGAAACTGGCATGCATATAATGGAAATCTTCTGTGGGTTTGCACACATCTTGTTCTCAATGAGAAAATAGTGTTCAAGCTTCTTTGAATGAGGAAAAGAATCAGAAAATAGCATCTGAGGGCAATGGGTAGCAGCTATGGCTCATCAGCCATCATAAATGACAAGACAGATTCAGAAATTTGTATCAGCCTGACTTTCTCTTTCAGTTGTCAATACAGGATTGATGCTACTCACCACCCAATTTTACAGTACTGAAAGGAAGGGAAAAGAAGAGAGATTTACAGTCCTACATATATATACCTATAGCCTTCATTTGCAAATCAACCATAGATTTCAGTAAGGTCGCTGTTAAAATAAGATAGCATCATGTGGGATTGAGAGTAACATAAACTGTCCCAAAGCTAAAAGCAAAACCCAAGCCTCCTCAAAATAAAAAACGCTTAATGAAGTAGAATAAAAAGTAGATTTTTATTTTAGTTACAGGTGTATAAAATAATTTAAGTGCATTAATTTAAGAATTTTAATCACAAATCAACATCTAACCTTAAGGAAATTCATAGAGTGGAATTTTTGAGACCGTATCAACAGATATTCCCACAGGGGTTTTTATGCCAGGAATTGTTATTTTCATAATCTGCTCAGTTTAAATAATTAAAACTCAGGTCTTCTTTTTAACAATTGTGGAGGGGGGATGTCAGCTAAGCATTAAAGTTTCAAAAAGGTCTGGAAACCAAAGCTCTTTAATGTTCACTGTTTTCCAAATGTCACAGATTTTAGAAAATCTTTTATGAACTCACAAGATGAGTTCAAATTCAGCAAATCCTTTCCTCCATGAATAATTCCCTTGTTGCTTTCCAGAGACCTTGAATTACAAAACATGGTTGTCCACCCGGGGAAGTACATGTTATACAAACAATGAAGAATAGCAAGAAAGAAAACTTAGTATGCTGTTGTTGTTCTTTCCAGAAACATAAAAATCCCCAGCTACCTTAGAGATGAACTAGCCACTAAACCATCAGGGAAATTAATTATCCCCTTATAGGAATAAAGTGCTGGGGGAAAATGTACTACAGTATTTCCAGTGGTGAGACAAATCTACCTGCTACATTAAAGGAAAAATAAACTATTTTCTAGGTATTACAATGTTTTTATAGGATGGGATATTATCTTTTTATAATAAGGCCTGGGGAAAACTCCTGGCTTTACACAGATTTTTACTGTGACTTGCTCATACCAACTATCTATAGTGGGGCAACAGTTCCACCCAAACATGGTTTCTTATGCAAACTAAAAGTAGAGTCCCAAAGAACAAGGGAACATCATACTGGTCCAGAGTATATTTACCTGCCCTGATATTGAGAAAAACTAGCTTGAGCATGCAAGTCACAGAAGAAAAAAATTAACTGGCAATTTAACAGTGACTAAGAAAGCAAAGCACCAACAATGGAGAAACTAAGCCTGGTGGAAATTACTGAAATGAATCAAACGTTGCTTAGCAAGTACTTCTGTGACTTTAATCAAATGCTAGGAAATGAGACTGGTCCAAAGTTATTTCTCTAATTTTACTTTTCCTGGAACTAGTTTTGAATTCTTGAAGGTAGGGCACACCTGAGGCACAGAAGGTCAAAATTGAAGATAAGTGTATTTTTGCAGCATTACAATTTTAAAAGAACTATCTTTATCTACATTTTAGTACCATTAGAAGGGAGTAGGTTACATTTAAACTACATTTAAAAAATGCTTTCTATGATTTTCGCTGTTTCTCCTAAGAATTTTTTTCTGCAGTCCTTAGACTTTGTTTTGAATTACTCAGAGAAAACCAACTGATTTAAATTATGAAAACAGGGAGCCACCAGTCTGACCTTGCCTGAAAAATCTCAACTTGTTCACTGAGTTAGGAGAAACACTTTGAAGAGTGTAATTGCTTGAGCCCTTCACTACATTTGTAATTTCTTGTGCAAGCTTTTCAATGTTTCTAAATAATCATGAACAAGGCTGCAACTTCAGCACCTGGAAATGGTGCTGCCCTTAGACTTAGCAAAAATAGGTGTTTGCTGAGAACAACATCCCACGGGGGAGCTATCCTGTACTCCCACTCCCTTAATTTTTTGTGATGCAAGACATTGTATAGACTAGGTAATTTGAAAACAGACAGACATAGGTAGGGGGAAGTAGAAGGGATGCGTGGCCAAAGGTTTTCTTTAGGATCTTGTTTTATTTTTGCAGTAGAATTTACTGCTATTCCTCTCATCTTTCCCAATAACAGTCTGATTCCCCACATGATCTCCAGCTGCATAGTGTCAGGAAGGCCTTCAGGAAAGGGGGCCTGTACTTAGAGAACAGGCCAGTTTAGCAAGAGGGATAAGGTGTACCTTCATTCCCTCAAAATACAGACCTCCCACTGTCTCTCTCTCAGTTTTCAAGCCCCCAGCATTTCTTTCCCCCTTCATCAAGCTTCATGGTCTCATTGAGTTCTCCCACTCTTTCTCCTAGTATCCCCAAACTATCTGACTTTTCTGAGTCTGCCCAGAGGCACTCTCCCATCTTAGCCACATTCTCCATCTCAGATCACTTACTTTCATAAAATTAATTCTTGCCAATCCAAGAACACACAATTTTTTCTTGACTTCTGGGATAGTGGAATTCAAATTTTGTTACTGGGGACAAGCCTGAGGCCCACTGCAGTCAGAAAATACCAAATGACACACTGCATTTGGCAGCAAAATGGACACAGTTAACTCAACCTGATTAGGGATGCCCCATGAGGGAAACTGGAATTCATTAGACAGGAAAGATGGGCCCTCTTCTTTGTCAATATCAGAGAAGCTGAGCTTACCAAGGAAGAGTTTGTAAAATTGAGCTGGAAGGCAGTGCGATGTTGTATCTTTGCCCAACAAAGCAGATTTTTTATCAGGTGATGTTAGACCTTACTGTTAGTGGATCAGACAATAAATCTTTATTTTAAATGTGTTAGCTGCTTCTGAATATAAGACAATTTGCACCTCAATGAAATAAACCAAAAGCATGCTGAGCTTAATGAGCTCTTAATATTATATTATTGTTTCTATTATTAATGACTCTGATACCACTAAGGGTAGCAAATACACAAACACTTCTTAATATGCCTACCTAAGCTTTATAAACAGTCAGTATCCTCATTTTATGTCAGAAGAAACTGAGACACAAAAGCTGAATCACAGGCAGAGGATTCATGCTACGGTCTATCAATTTGTCTACCATTAAATGGTCTATCAAGTTCAGAGTTCTAAATTCAAAGCACTGGACTAGCTGGCAAGCAAGATGTCTGCACACGGTTGTGTTCAAATGGCTGAGCCAAGACAGAGTGAATAGGAGCTGAAAGCTAGGTAGTGTCAGCCTTATTCAGCTAAGTTTCTCTGAAGTTCTTTAGGTAAACTCTCTTGGATTTTCTTATTTGCCTAATATGTTTTTTTAAATATTCTGAGTACAAATGCTATGTGTTCTGGAAGCTAATCTCTCTTTTGTCTTAGATCACCATGAAAAGTAAAGTACATGGTCTTGAACCTAATGGATGATTTTGCCTATCCAATAGGAACATGAAACAGACCAAATTCTTTTCTGTTTTAGTTTTTTCAGAGAAAAAAAAAGTAATAAAATGAGAAGCTAGTGTTCCAAATAAAATACTGTAAAACAAACTTCAATCTCTGAGTCATTGGAAAACATTGTTTACAGTACAGAACACAGAAAACATCCAGAAGTGACCATCTATAATTGCTCCAGATTGCTGGAGGAAATAGAAATAAAATGAGAAAACAGCACAATTTTATATTAATTGCAACTCCAAGATGGTCTTACCACAATCAAAATAAGGCCAGTGTGATGGAATTTATAGATAGGCAATATTGAAAACATATTTTGAGCCTCATTTGATGTTAAGGTACAAAAATCAGATTTCAGATCAATGGTGTAATAAAGTGATACAAAGTAGCTGATGAAAGCTAAGTTGGTTCCAACACAAGAATTCATCATGATAAACATATCTCTCATTTCCACATCTGTCATCCATTTTTAAAACCAATAAATCATTTAAATATGGATTTAACTGTTCCTACAAGTTGTTACGGTGTTACGCACTGCACTGAAGGAGAACTTTAACAATAATTCACTTTTCTGAATTCAGAACTATAAAAATTGAGTTAAAAGGTTAAGTTATGCTCACATTATTACTGGGCCCAAACACAATTTACAGTAAAACAACTGGGCTTTTTCTGGGTTTCCTGTCTATCTTTCTTGGGCTTGAATTCACCTAATAAACCCTTATTTTGCACAGGAATGAGTGAATAGTTCAGATTAAAACCTTCCCAAGTAAGCAAAATGATGGAATCCAAGACAAAATGTAGATATCTGTGAGCTGTATCAGACTGCCAGCTGCTGAGGGCAAGGCTGAGACTTGTTTCATCCTAAGCACAGCTTGAGCCCTGCAAGGCATGGCAGGAATGTCGGCTGCAAGGCCCTTAATGAGAGCTAAAAAATGCCTGGTGAAATGGTCTTAAAAGACCTGTCCGAACCCCCCATGCAAAAATACCTACAACTGTTGGACTGATCTGCTGATTTTTCCCTTCGTTTTGTGATAAAGGGGTTGGGGGACAAAGAAAGGGCTTTGGAGGAAAGCAAAAAGAGGGAGGCAGGGGAGTAATGTTAAAAGGCTCATATAATTTTCATCCTTGATCATACTGAAGGAAAGCCTGGCAAAGTCTGAAGGATCACAAGTCCCAGCAAACATAATCAGATTCTGATTTCATTATTAAGCTTTGCACAACCTTGATAAGAGAGATGATTAGAGACTCAGTGGTAAACTCACTTTATGGATCTTTATTTCAGAATTTTAATCCATTTACTCTAATAAACATTAATCTTTTTAGGCTTCAATATATGTATATCTAAGAGAAGTTTCTAAGATATTATCCAAAACCTCATTCAGAACTGTGCTAAAATTTAAAAATGTTGTGACAGTGATTATAAAAGTGCTTATATAAAGGCTTTAATATACATACATAATAATTTGGCAATGCACTAGCTGCAATTAATTTATCTTTAATTTTCCAATGATCGCATTTTTAACTCTTTAATGTGCTATTCTCACATTGGAATCATGAAATCAATCTAACACTGCAGGCAGTATTCATCACTGTAAGAGCTAGTGGAAAAAATCCTACAATCTCTCTAGTTGTTGCAATAGTGATGTTGGTTTCCTGTTCACTACAAGGGTAATTAATGAAGAATTTGGCTGAACTGCACATACCAGGCAGCTAAGGTAATACTTTATGTACACATTTCACTGGAGCATAACACATAATACAGGGCTTGTTTTCTTATTTCTTATTTTTAAAATCAATTAGGTCACTAGACAACTAAAATATCAAGCTGTAACTATTAGCACTTTGCTGAAGCTGTGTGTAATTTCATTAATTCTTCTGCTAGTGCTGTCCATCTGAGATAGTAAAAATTTCATTACTGTCACTGAATACACTTCATGCATAACAAATGAACAATCAATTAAACATGATTTTTTAAATTCTTTTTTGTCTCATTTGTCCCTAAACTTTATTAATGTTCTACATGACATTTACTCTTCCCTTTAGATTTTAAGTAATTGTTGGTCTTTTAGTAAAATTCACCTTTTCCTAGCCTAGAACAAGCTGACAAATTTAAAAAAAAAAAATATTACTAGTTATTCCTATGGTATTCTGCATGACTTCAAACTTTGCGACATGCTCAGAGATTTAGGCATGGTAGAATCTAGATTTTCTTTTGTTTCTTGTGTCTGGTTGCACAGTTACTGAAAACATCTATTCAAAATACTAACACTGGCTATAATTGAAAGAAATCATTAAAAAGGCGACAAGTAAAAATTTTGACTGACTCTGGTTGAGAACTAGTATGAGTCACTTTGGGTCTTTCTTTTCACATGAGTTCCTGCCTTGTTTTTCTCTTGTGTAGAGCATTTCCATTTCTGTTGTGCAGCAGCAAGGGTCCTCCTTACCCACACTCTCTTATCATGGCAGTGCGTCTCCAGCCGTAAAGGAGAGCTCCAGGAAGGATATTCTTTTCTTGCACACCTGCAGATTGCTTGATATGGTTAAAAGATGTTTCACGCTTCAGCCTTCTACAGTGCAATACCAGAGGTAGTAAAACACCGAGACTGGCTAATCTGGAAATTAAAACTCTCCACTTCAACGGACTAAAAGGTAATTTTGTATCATTCACATATTCATAAGGAGACTGAAAAAAGTGGAATGGAATACAGAGATAGGAGATTCCTGTTCAGCCTTCTGAAACTCTTTGAGGTTTTTTTTATAAGTACACTATTAACAAGCAAAGCTGCCAATTATTTTCAGTATCTGGCACCACATGGATTTACAACAAACTAACTAGTCTCCAGAAGTATTCACCCATGGGATCTAATCAACCATCTTCTCAGAGAGCAGAAAAAGCAATGATGTACTAAGGGAAGGAAGATCCACTTACCATGGACTTATAACTACTAATAGTTAGAAACATTTATAAACTACTTCAAAACACATCTGCTGGTGTGCAGAACAAATCAAATAGATGTAATGCAGAGGAGCCTGAACAGACTGTCTACCAGCAGAATTCACTCAAAATATTGAAAGAATAGCTAAGGCTGCATAATGTTTGAGTTCAATCATGTATATACATTTGCAGTACAACCAATATAAAATATGTGCATCTAGAAGAGAGAGAAAGATATAACCAAATCTTCTCAGTGCAAAACATCATTAAACTCTTTCCACGTAACTTTTTAGTTTGTCCAATGTGCACTCTCATTCAAGTTCCTCAGGCTGTAAAACTGGTCTTCATGAGCTACTTGCCATTAATGCCCCAGTTCTCATATTTTTTAGGATGGGTCAAATACAAAACGTGCCTTGAATGGAAAAAAGTATGATATCAGAGCAGGTTCTTCATTTTACATCTCAGTTAAAAAAACACAGGAAAAACGCCATATAAGGTTCTTCAATATCATAAAAGAAAGTTGCTTTTTAAGGAGTTGTTGATGTTGGGATTGCTCTGCGTATGCATATATTCTATCATTGTGCCAAAACTAGCAGCTCATTTAATTTCCAACTCTTCTGAACTGTAAATGCACAGATTTACAAGAACATCTCGGGGTCTGTGAACTCTCCATCCAAAATCAAGCAACCCCACTTCACATAAAATGGTTCCATTTACTTGTAACAGAATGTGCATCATGCTCAGCCATGGAGAAACTCCCTCTTTCCTCTCCTGACTTCCTTTTGCAAAAGCTTGCCCTTCCACCATCTGGGAGGAAATTTTGCCCAGGGTGAATGGAGCAATTGCCACACATCAAGGTCGGTATTTGAGACAATATTTGCCCCTTGCTGCTACCCAGCAAAGATAACAGAGGTTCCTCTGCTAAGGACCAAGGATCTTTCATGCAGAAAGATGTTTTTCTATGTGGAGATACGAGGGATGCTATGTTGCAAGAGGCATTAAAAGGTCTGAAGGTATGTAGAGTTGGTAGAGGAGGTGCTTCTGGAAATTTAGCCTACCTGCTTCAGTCTGCCACTTGCTCAGATTCATTGTTATTCCATAAAATAGTAGGCAGAATACCTTTAAATTCCTATTCATCAAAATTATCATTATATTATTGTACCGGCTATATTTTATAAATCCTACAAAGAAGAGGATTCATCTTCAGCCCTAAGACCAAATATTTCCTGAGGGGTATTGGGTCCCATGACTGCGATTGTCCAAAGGGATGTGAATAATGCACACTTCTTAGTGCTTGTTTTTAATCAAGGGGCCCTAATTTTAGCTCAGAATTTTCTTTCAAAGTTAACTAGGGTTCCCTGTGAGCTGCTGCTAAGCACAGTTTCTATCACCACTGTCACCACCACTACTTTCTGGAAAGCTCTTTGAGTCACTGTCTAAGGAAAGAAAAGAAAACATGTTTTCATCCTATTCTAGTCTAATTAAAGATAACATGAAACACTTTCTTGCAGCAGTAATTTATTTCAGAAAATGAGGAAGCGATAGTTCCTTTACTAGATTTTACTTTTCTGCTGAAGTGACAATGGGAAGAAAATGCTATTTGAACACATTTCACATTTAAGGGAGAAGAGATGAAAAGTTCATTATGTTTACCAAATAAAATGGTAAAAGTGGCATACTGCAACAGGAAAAGCCTGACAACTGACAGCCCTGAACTATTCTGTCTGTTTTGCATTAGTTAAAACATACAGCTGGTAGATGGGATCAGGGAAAAGGAACACAGACCACGTAGGTGATATAAAGGGTAACAATTCCTCATCACAAGAAAACTAAGAGAACTAAGGAAATTTTTTTGTTCATATCTGGGAAGAGTGGAAATGGAGGTTTGGAACATTTAATCAGAAAACTTGATGTAGTTAAAGATGTAAGGTATTCCCCACATATTCAAAATTCCCACTGACATTGATAGGAACTTCACATGAGCAAGTGATACAAGTTAAGACATGAATTTACATGATTACGGTAAACACAAGAGTGTGGGAAAGCTTTTGTTGTTCCTTGCAAGGCAAAGCAGCCAGTGAATCACAGTTCCCATATTCACAGTGAGCCTCCTCCCTATCCTTAAGAATCAACTTACTCTGAAAGAAGTGTTTAGACACTGTTGCATTCCCCCTGTCTCAGACCACCATCAATTTGTCCCAGTGAGGAAGGACACCACATCTATATCTGTTCCAATTACTTTGTAATATGTGGTGACATGAGTGCAATATTCAGTGGGTAATATAACTTCTCATGACTCCTTTTTATTCTACACTCTTTTGCACTATGTGAATACAAATTTAAAGTTATGGTCTCTAATATGCAATTTTAATCAACTGATAATCACTTTTATAAAATGTGTGGTTAGTAAAGTTTTAGCTGCATATATTATATCAGCCCTAAAAACCAGTATAAAACACAGTATCTTTATTTCTTTCAGCTGTAACAATTTTGGATGAAATAAAATGTCACATACTGGCATAAAGTATTCATACTTTTTTCCATCTAGATTCCCAACCTAAAGGTACTTGAGGGCTTTTATTTTTTTTGTGTTCCTCCAAAAATTAAATGGAAGGTGTTTCAAACAGATCAAATGCATATAATATATATGTGCATGTATATTATGTGATATTTAATTGCCTACTACAGGGAATTAGGTTTTTTTTCCAGAGGGGAGAATTCCTGTGCCTTCCATATTCATACAGTGCCATTTGCTATAAGAACTATCCTAGGATCCACAGACTATAGGAACAATAATTCCTTTGTACTCCCTAATCTTACTTTTAACCCCTTTGGCAATAAATTTTATATATTATATTTTAAACCTTACATTCACTAATGGGAGGATAAACATATCTATGTATTTGTGATTAGTTCTTTTTTTTTATATATATTCCCTTACTGATGCAGAGGCTTTGTTTTGTTTATGGCTCTGCTGTTTAGTTTAATTATTCTTGTAGTATGACTCCCTAGCTTTACAATTCCAGTTGACTTAGTCTCAACAGTAATTTTTCACACAGTTCACCTATTTGATCAGTCCAGTTGAAAATATCTACCACTTAGGGGTGGAGCCAACTTGCTAAGTTATCTACCAAACCTTTTCCAAAGTTAGCA
>QWTY01045162.1:0-11860 GCA_008033365.1 Pseudorectes ferrugineus
CCAGCACCAACGTGCCCATTTCATGGGGTCAACAGGTTAAATGGGACCCCAGGAGACCTCTATTGAAACTTCCTTCTCAAAACAAGGTCAGCTGTTGGTTCCTGTAACACTGCTCAGTTTGCTCCATTTGGGTCTTGAAAAGCTCTAAAGATGAGAAGGCACAATGTAGCTGGGCAATCTGCTCCACTGCCTGGCCATCCTCATAGGGAAAAAAACCCCTTTCTATTCAGTGTGAGACTCTCTGGTATCCTTCCACCACACACCACTGGGAAAAGCCTGGCTCCATCTTCCTGAGGACCTTCCCATAGGAGCTGCTGTAAGGTCCCCCAAGGCCACCTCTCCTCCATGCAGGACAGGGCCCATCCCTCAGCCTCTTCTCTGGGGCATTCCAGCCCTGATCACCTCAAAGTCCTCCACAGAACTTGTTCTGGATTGGTGATGTATGTTCTGTATTGATCTATTTAACTCTTGTTTAGTCAGAGGAAATATGAGTTAATCACTTAAATCCCTGTGGACCTGGTACCGAGTGCTCAGACCTGTTCTGTGAATGGTGATAACCCGCCCTTTCCATCTCTGAGTCCCATGGGCAAGAGGACAGGATTATCTTGCTCTCAGGATGAGGGATACAAACATTACCCAGGCTGGACAGAGGTGGTCTAGTCATTCAGTGACAGAGTCACTTAGTCCTTTCCCAGCTTTGCTGGATTGGACTCCAAAAATCCATTTGTTTTTGCTGGCATGGGATGACAATGATGATTGAATTTGGAACGAGTGTCATTAAGTACACCCAAGAGGCACTTGACACCCTCTACAGGAAAGTCAGCAGCCAGTATAAAAAATCAATTAGCATTTTCACAGCACAACCTTTGCCATACAATGTACAATGACCTTTATAGGCCAGAGAAGAGTCATTTTAATGTACTATATAATGCCAGGTGGTAATGTCTTCCCTCACTGAGGTGGCTCATGATTAAACTCAATTATCTCAGCCACCAATTGACCTTTATCCATCTCCCACAATTTAGTGAATGGAAGTTGGTAAAAGCTAACAGAGTAGATACCTCATGTTATGACAACTTCTCTTTACAAGTGGGAGTGAGGCATTTCTGATATGCAGTGGTTTCAAGCAAATTTTGTATTCTTCCAGATAAAGGAGAACTTGTTGAGATGCAACCAGGTTACTTTTGTGTCCTACGTGTGCATTTTCCATTCCTCTTTCCACTGTCATGCTGTGTTGGAGGTGCTCAGTAGATAAATATTTTCCATTTAACAAGAGTAGGAAGAGACATTTATCATACCCAGCTGGTAGTCCAGTAAACGAGGAGGGAATTTACCCTCCTTATTCACCTTTGGAGGCTTTATTCAAAGTACATCCAGTAGCTGATGCTTTGCAGAGCCACAGTGCAAGAAATGGCCTTTGCAGTAGTTGTTTATCTCCTTGCTGATGCAGTAGCTTCCCATGATCCAGACATTTGCTAGCCCTGGAGGTCTGACAAAAAATGTTCTGAGGTCAGCAGTAAAATGAAGTATCACAGTACAGTCTCCTCTCCTGTGCAACTAGACTACTTCATCTCATTTGCCCCATGTTTAAATCCATGCCAGGGGAAGACTAGTTGATAATTCTAAAACACATATATTTATATTTTTCCAACCTCTTAAGTTCAACCCGAGGAGGGATTTATCATTTACAATTGCATTTTCACTCAGAAAGTTTGAATTTTACAAGGCCCCAGCATGTATGTGGCACATTTGCTCGTACTGATAAGACTTCTTGACAAAGCGTTTCTGTTTCTTGTAAATGTTCCTCACGTTACTGTGTCCAGGATACCAGAGTTTGAAATCTGGTTTAAATGAAAGCTGATTTGAGCTCTCCCTGTGGAACAGGCTGTGGTTAACTCTGCACTCCAGTAAAGCAAACACAGCATTTAAAGAGTATTTTTTTTAAAATGAAACAGCACAAGTTTGTAAATAATTAAGTATTTTGCTTCTTTGTTCTTCCCTATGTTTCCTTTCTATTGAAATACTCTGGAAGTAAGGGAAGGGCAGTTTTATCATACCCCATTCCTATGGGTTCCTCTTTTCTTCTCTTGCTGGTTTTCACTCTGCTCACAGTTTGGCAATGCCTAATACTTTCTCTCTATTGCAATTGTCATTTGGAGCTGTCATTTGGCAAAGCTCTCCTTAAGATGTTTTCATTTCCTCTCCAGACCCCAAAGATGCCAGCATATGGCCGTGAAACACCGTCACTGAATTACTGTCTCCTTTCATGGTAATTAGTTTAGACTTTTGGACTACATCTATCCTGGTTAATTGAATGGCACCAGGGAATGTTCCCAGCAAGGGGAACTTGATAGACTGCCCTGTTAAATGGTTCCTGCTATGATTTTGGCCCCATCCAGCTGGCACTCTCCCAAATGCAGCCTGGACACAGTTGGGGAATCAGCACAGACCCGGGACCATTCCCAGAAAGCAGTTTGGATGCCCACCCTGTTTCCAGGGCTGGGAGAGTTTAACAGTACAGATATAGGCAAGTCTGTGCCAAAGAATAATCCCAGAAACATGTAGCATAATTGTCTATCCATATTGTAACCCAAAAGCAGGTTTGGATTCTCCTTTTCCCTCTTTACCTAAAAAGAATCATGATTGCTGACCTTAAAAAAAAACCTATGTGTTTTTTTAACATGTATAACACATAGCTTGGGAATCACTAGAACTATCATTTTCTGTGACAGCTGAATTGGTCCTGCTCATAAATATCTCTGACCTTCCAGCCATTGATTGTACAAATACATGCACATATTGCATCTGTGTATTGGACCTGCTCCACAGATGAATGAAAGGGTTCCACTGCCCAGGCACGTGGCTGGTTGCAGCAATTAGGTGTTGTATGATGGATAAGAAAGAGAATATGGGGATGGAAGGGAGGATTTCTTGATTATCATGGTTGAATACTGAGCTGAAGAACTAGATACTGTCCCTCCACCCAGTGCAGACCTCCCAAGAGATGCTCCACAAGAGACCCAGAGCCAGTAGTTTAGCCCAAGGTGGAAACTTTTATTTATGACACCTCAGAAAAGTGGCCATTGTCTGTATCTGCTGGTTGTGGACAAATTCAGAGTGGGCTACAAAGAGGCAGCTATGACCTTTTTTCTTCCTTAATCAAATGTGTGCAGGAGAAAGAGGCAGGAATTATGTCTTTGTGAAACAATCATATATGGCTGTATCTAGATTGATTTTTGGGGGTATTCAAGTAGTTCTTGTGGGATTTTCTGACTAATCAGATGGCAGATGTTTTCATGCCAAGACCTTTCCTTCTCTCAGAAGACCTTGAGGCAGCTCCTTTCCCATGGTTACAGCTCCACATATCCCTTTTTTAGGTGACCACATACTCCCTTCAAGAATTCAAGAATAGTGATGTCTTGCAGAGAAAACCTTCCTGTGGTGTGCATCAACCACACATTCACACAGATGTTGTGGCCTTGACACCAAAAGTTGGTGTTGGCTTGGAATCATCTTAACCTGATTGCAAACTAACCAAGCTGCAGTGGCCTGACAGGAAATTTGCAGCAATACCTAGAATTTCACGTCAGAATTAGAAAGATCCTGAAAATAATTTGCTTTTCATGGAATGTGCAGTTCTTTTTTACATCAAATGAGGAGAAATTCTTCTATCATTAAAAATGGAACAAAAATAGTTTCTCAATTCAACCCACTATTAATATTGTAAAAGCAACCCTTTGCTTCAGAGATGTACAATTCAATGTCCCCAGAATGTAATATCAAGGATAGCAAGTATTATTGATTAATTTCATTATACAGGGTACAGTATTCACTTTGGAGAGTCACTCAATACTAGTTATCAAAATATATGCAGAGGACAGGTAAAGGTTACAAAACTGCCTGGAGAACAGAGCTAACAAAGTGAACTCTCAGCTGTGAGTCCTGTGCATGACTTAGTACTGCTAATGGTGCGAGTTTGTGCATATTAGAAGCCCTATTGATCATCAGGAGCTACTCCTCAAGTCAGAAATAACAAAGGTAGAAAGACAAACACAGAAAATAATAGCCCATTAATCTGGGTAACAGAAGTGAACTGCGAAGTTTGAAAGTCACAGTTTTGAAAGTAGAGCAGTTTTATTCCACTCATGTAGCAGCTGCAGAGCGGAGGAGAAGGAAAAGTGGTATCTTTCTTATATGTCTGAGACTGGTACTGCAACAGGTATGACTGCAAACCCACATATTTACTTTTTAATGCTATTTTTATTGTTCCCAGTGCCCTTAACATCTCTACACATATAGATTTGTTTTCACCAATGGACAGTAACTTCCACTAAAAGCAATTTACAGACTGGAAGGCAAATATAAGGATTTGGAAGGCAAATGTGAGGGTTCTTTCTCTGAAACAAAGATGCTCTCAAACCACAGGCCATTTGATTAATCCTTCTCTGCTTTTACCACCTTTCCTTTGCATTAGAAACATTTACCTGGAATGGATACTTATTTCCTCTTGTTCCAGCTGATCTTCCCACTACAGCTGCAAGCTCTAATGCTTTATGATAATACAAATGAATAATAGCTCTTACACACCAACTAAGAATTTAAGATTAATTTCCATTTTGGTAAAAAAAAACAAAACCAAAAACACCCTTAACAACCAACAAATAAATAAACAACAAAAAACATTCCTTCCCCAAAAATCTTAGTGTCAGTACTTAATTTTTAAAGTTTCACACTTACGAAACTGTACAGAAAAACCAGACTATCTGGAAACTTTCTTATACATGATAATTTTAATCTAAATTGTAGCAATTTCACTAACTTTGCAAGGCCATTTGCAGTTATTTGAGATGACAGGGACAGTGAGGGAGGTGAACTGTGTCACCTGACTGATGAATGTGTTGGACATCATTCATGTTTCCTCTTGCCAGCTGAAATGAGGATCCCCTCCTCTCCCCATATGGATGTGGTCAGCCAGCCACCTGCAGCTGGGGGCTGTTACACCCACCCAATCACACCAACTTGCACTACCTGTGAAGAATTAGAATCCATTTTTTATTGCTAAAGAGGAAAAGCAAGGAAAGATGGCCTAGGAAATGGAAATCAGCACCCTGAGCCCTGTGGCCACCTGTGTCTGGCAGGCTTGCAGGTTCATTTAGCTGGTGGAAACACATGAGGCACTGGATTACAGTGAGAAGATGGAAACTTGAACCCACCTGAATCCTGTAAAATTACTTTTCCTCATGATGTGGCAGCTTTGTCATCTTTTACAGCGACTTACGGGAGATAACAAACACCCTCTACAGGGAGGCTACTCTAACTCTCCTATTGATTTTTGCCAGTCCTGTGTGCTTGTTTAATAAGAAAAATGTTGCTCAAAACTGAGTCTGATAATCTTAAATATGTTATTTACTTTTTGAAAGGTGAGCTGGATTATGATTAATATGGTAAATAGCTCAAACCTAATAGAGTCAATGCTTCTTTATATCTCACAGTGGTCCAGTCCTGGTGCAGAGAAGAAAGTAACAGTCAAGCCTGAATTAAACACTCTCGGCTTTCATGTTTGTGCAAGGGGTTTTGATTTATTTATTGATATCTATGTATAGGCCTCCATTCAATCACAGGAGCTAATGTCATCCTGCTGCATAGCTGGGGATGAAAAACTCATCTGTCTGCCAGGTACAACCTCCTTTCCCACTTCCCCTGCCCCTTTCTGGGGTCAATCTCAGCACTGGAACCCCTTCCTTTTGATGATCAGCTGAGAAACTTGGTACATATTTTCATATGAGTGTATCAGTCACACATTTTACAGGGAATATGTGACAGTTCCTGTCTCTTGCTTGCACTCTGAGGCTGTGACAGGCACCTCATGGCACCAGCATAGCCCAGGAGGAAAGGCACAGGTGAACCACACCAACCTGGACTGATCCCTGTCCCTCTCTCCTCTTCATTCCTTCTTCCTGCCCTTTTTAATTGAAATCACATCCCACCAGTGCACCAAGACCCTCTGCAACTCCCTTAGGAGTCACCCTAGGATGTGACTTGGCCCCCATCAAATACCTCTTGCCTCCCCCCACTGGAGATGGAGGATCATTTATCACAAGCCTGCAGAAGAGGCAGCTTTTCTTTGGCAGGGGAAGCACAATGGATCCCAGCCTGGCAATCCTGCCCTTCCTTGCTGGCTCTCAGAAGGGTCTCCAAGGCCCCTATCAGCCATGAACCTGTCGTAGGAGGCTTGTGTGGTGTTTTTCCTGTGGAATATACAGGAACAGGAGTTCCCCTTGATATTGATTAGCAGCAGCTCAATATAAAAATGTTTTAGGGAGCAGAGCTTTACTGGAACTGCAGTTGCTCCTGGTGCTGCTGACTCCCAAAGACAGCACTGCTCATTACGCTCTTCCTGAGCTCATCTTCCTTTCTCTTGAGATCACAATGTACATTTGTCATGTTGTGCTGGAGCCTACAAATGCCAGTGCTTGCTTTGATTTTCCTCTTGGCATCCCAGCTGGGCAGTGATAAGTTGTCTTGTCATGCTGAACTACTGCTTTGTTTTGATATTTTTTTACACAGTGACACGATATTTCCCAATATCTTACCTTGAAACTGGAGCTGGGCCTAAATGGATGGAAAAAAAAAATTGTTAAAACTTTCTTGTTAAAATGGAAAAATAAATAAAAATAAGATATTGAATAAGACTTTATGTGTTAATTCTCATAATGGAATTTAGCTACAATGGAGTGTGGTTTAAAGTTACAATTTTAAACTGGTGCTAACTTTTCATACTGTCAAAATGTAAAAAGTTACCTACCAACATTACTTTAGTAACCATCTACTCAGAATAGCAACATTTCTACCATGTTCAAAATAGGATTGGAAAGAAAATCAGTCAGTCTAAAAGACCATTCAGTTTTGGGTTTTTTTAATTGATGCTGGGAGGGAATTCTGATGTGTTTTGTGAATTTGTACCAGAAATGTTTGGCTCTTCACTCAGGACTCATTCTGTGGAAGGAAACAAGCACAATTAATTTAGTAAGACACCAGTGACACTGTGTTGAAGTCATGAAGAATAATGAAAAGCCAAAATAATTCAAGATTACTGGTCAACCTTCCTCGAAAACTGTGATTAAAAACATCAGATGCAGGGGTTTTTTTTGTTTGCTTCAGTTATTTCGGTTTTCTGCTTTAAAAGGAATAAAATATACATCAGAAAGGCACCAATACAAAATGAAACTGAGGAATGTTTTAAGTAATTGAGTATTGGTTTAGCAAGTGCTGCTGTGAGCAGTGAAACGTGTGTGGTGAAACCTCCACTCTGGCTCTCATGTCAACATGATTGTTCTCATTAAGCATATTTCTATGGAGGGAGAATCCATACCATGCTCCTTCCATATGGATTATCTGGTGCCTAAATTATAGTTGAGGCTGAGGTTCACCACTCCTTGGGGACGACACTAACTTGGGTTCTTTTATGTATTTCATCACAACATGAAGAAATCTGGTAATTTAAATTTAGGTTCCTTCCACCAGTCTGAGAGGTAGAAAAATTTAATCCACTTCCCTACTCTGTCTTTTCTTGCCCCAGTGATGTTCCCATCTTGCAAGTATTTACCCTTTGACCTATCTGCTCCTTATCTCACATATCTTCAAAGAAAAAAAAGAAAAGGAAAATTAAATATAAACAAACATGGAAAAAAAGCTGTTTTCCTTCTCAAGATCTGCTACTTGTCCATCTCCTGCTCTTACTATTGTTGCTGCCTAAAATCATAGTCTGAAATGTTTTGCTACAGATAATGCCACTGTTCTGTTGAGCTTTCAGTTCCTTAACAATGTTCAAATTTAGGTCTCACTCTTTCCCAAATTAAAGGCCTTTGCAGCCATTCTGACATTCCTGCCCAGGTTTTGACCAGCGCTGGTTTTCATAAGCAAGAAACTTCCCTGTCACCCCGGCATGTACAAGCTGACCTTCCTCGTCTCTGTGTAAGTCACTGCTGTCAGGAGTGATCTCCCAGGCTACTGAGACCACATCATCCCACCATGACGTCTTTCTGTGCTTCCCTCAGGATTCTCTTTTGTTATTACAAGAAAACCAAAATGAAGCACCTATTTGCCCGAACTGAACCAAATGAACTGAACTGAACTATCTCCCCAGCCTCTTTCAATCAGTATCACAATGTCAGCTCCTGCCTCTGCTCCACCCACGATCTGCCAGCTTCCACTAGTTGCCATCTCCCTTAATGCTGTTTGTTTCCCATAACAAATGGCAAAATTCATGGCCTCGTCCTCCTTAAATACCCTCAAAGTCCATCCTCATCATGAAACCTATAAAGAATTTAACATTATGCAGCAATCCCCTCTGTAACTTGGATTTTTGCCTTTGTTTTCTTGGTTTTCCCACTTTTACCCAGGTGTTCCATTTCAACTTCATTGGAAGCAGCTTTGGGGTAGAGCCTTCATTGGCTACATCATTGGAAAGCAGTCTTTACTTCTCAGTGTGAGAATTTTTTTCCCCAAGTGTCCTAAGTCTAACTTGATGTGGTTTTGCATTTTACATTTTACAATGTTTTGTTGTATGAATTTAATTTCAGAACACTTAGCTTCAAAATGAATAGACTATAAAACTTCACAGTCACCCAAAAGACCGTTCTAGATGTCTAACAGAAGCAGCCCCACATTCATGTTTCTCTTGGACTCTTCCTCAGGCTTACTGGTGCTTTCCCATAACTCCCACCTTTGTGAGAAACTGCCCTGTCAAAACTCACAAGCCTTTTTCTTTTGACCTTCATTCTTTTTGTTATCAGATCCATTCAGCCAGTGCCTTTTCTTCTTATCCCTCCCTCGTCTGCCTGAATGACTCATCTGTTGTATCCCTTCTGGCATTTAACTTCAGAGGTGTCTGGGCAGGCACTCTGTTGCCGTGATTTAATTTTATAGCATCTGGTCCTAAGGGACTCACATCCCCAGTGATGGTCTTATGGCACTCCTGTTTTCCCAGAGATTCTGTTTCCTATAGCAGGCAGCTCAAGAAGTACTTGAAAATATATTAAGCATATAGCACAATGACATATCTCAAAAGAATCTGATTTAAGGCCAAATCTTTTTGTTTTTACTATACACTTTCTTGTTGAACAGTTCAAGTTAAGGACAAAGTGTCAGCCTAAATTTACGGTCTTTGGTTATCTCCTGTCACAGTCTTCATCTTATTTTAATGCAGCTTACTTAGACATGCAACAAATAAAGGTCATTTCCTTCTACTTAGCAGAATTGGTATTTCTTTAAGAATGACCTTATTGCTACTGAAGAGACAGGCAGACAGGCAGTTGAGGAGTCTGGAATAGTTTATCCCAGAGTTTATCAAGCATGGTGAGTGTGCCATTGACAGTGCCAAGCAAATGCAAAAGGGGCAAGGCAGATGCACCTGGTGGTTTTTTCAGAGAGATGTGTCTGAGCTGAGGGTTATATGTGCTTCTCTCTAAGGACCTGCTTGGTCATTAACTGTTAAGGCACAAATTGGTGATGCAAGTGCAGATGGAGAAAGCATTGGGATAGGAGTGATGGCTGCAAGATGTTCATGAAGATGTATCTCTGTGTTCTTGATGGTGAGGGGCTTGGACCAAGGGCATGGAGTTTTGCTTTATGGAAAGGGAGTGAGGGTGCAGAAACGGGGGATTGACTCATCTTAGATGTGTAAATTGTCCAGAACAGAGCTCAAAATGGACCTAGAGCTGTGCTGGTATCCAGGCAAGCCAGTTCTGAGAAACCATTTTTTAGGTGCACTCGTCTTTCAGACTACACCACACTCTCCAGTGTGACTGGAGAGTTTAAGGTGATTTATCCCCCAGCCTCTCTGTGCTGGCTTCACCAAGGTCCTGTTCTCTACCATGCACAAGAGATGATGCTGCTACACAAGAATTTAGGGGAAGGCTGCTATCTGCCCCAGTACCATGTAGGTGGCACTACATTAATTCCAGGAAGGTAAACAAGGAGAGGGGGAGCTGTCACTGGGGAATTGTAAGGCAATCTGGCATGAAAGCTGCCTCTCACTCCTGCAGGAAGTAGTTCTTCAAAAGTGCCAGGAGAATTTAAATAAGAGTGAGACAGAACAGCTAAAATATTTAACTCTAGACAACTTTTAAAAATAAGGAAAAAAGTATATTCAAAAAAATGTTATGAAGACACACAAAAAGACAGCTATTTTTAAATATCCTTAGGAGTATGTGAGACTGAGTTTCATATCATGGTATTTTTCAGTGTCAAAACCAAAATGGAATGAAATAACTATTCAATGTCAGAAATTACCTCTTCCATCTTAGGTTTTATTGTCTTTGAAAGCCTCTTCTAAATAGCATTTTTGAGATTGTAGTCTTTCCTCCCTCTAAATCAGAGTTACATATAAAAGTTTGTTCTGCAATTGTTCCCTTCAGCCTCAGCACTGTGTCTGTGTATCCTGTAATGACTGGCTCACTGTGTAACATCTGAAGCACATTGAAATCAAAGTAAGCCAAAGGATGGGTTAGAGAAATTTACATCAAGGTTTTCATGTCCCCCAGGTCACCATCTGTGTGCTTGGTGACAATTTCAATGATTGCACCAGAAATACGTCACTTGCTATTTAATACCTGCATCATTGGCAGGGAAATTTCCTCTTTGTCTTTAGGGATTAGCCAGAATGATGGAATTACTATAGTAGGGTGAATCTTCACAAGACAAAGTAAGGAGATGTTTCCCAAGGTATTACTTTTATAAGTGGAAAATAGAAGTAAGAATAATAATAATAACAATAACAGTAATAATACTATTTGCACAATAAGACTAGTGAATTATACAAGATGTGATTCCTTTATAAAAAGGCTCGTATGAACCTTTTCAAAAAAAAAAACCCAAAAAACCCCTAAAAAACCAGCAAAACCCTAAACAACCCCAAACCAAACAGAAGTAAAGAAAAAACTCAGTGTATTTCAAAATAATTATTCTGGAGTCAAGTGACATAACCTGCTGAACTGAAGCCTGGAAAAGTCAGTGTAGTGTGAAAAGTGACACAATCCATACAAAGAAGTGTCACAATCAAATTTCTCTGCTCTGGTCATAGGCACATTCAAATTTGTTCTACAAGATACAGTACAGGAGGTCCTGCAAAGCAGAATTTCTTTGCAATTTCCATGGCGTTGAACCCAGCAGATTGATGATTTAAACAAGCTATCTAGATTTCCAACTAGATATGCAATCAGAATGTGAATGCACTGGAAATTTTTTTATTCATGCTACACTGGATTTATCTCACCATGAAGACACTTTGCAATGTCTTTTTCTCAGGATCAGTGCTGAAATGTCATTCTTGCTAATGCTTTGCATAAAAAAGGGATATTCTATGAAACGTGAAGTTGGCTCTCCTAGCAGGTAAAAGAATCAGCCCTGATGAAGGATAAAATAATAAAGGATACAACACTGGAAATATCGATAATGTCTTTTGCTTTGTGGGTGTGAAAAGGAGTGGGAGAAGCTATTTTAAATTACTTAATTAAACATAAAGAAAATGGACATGCTGGCAGCAGCTGTGAGGCAAGGATGTCATGTATGGGATTGCCTACTGATCTCAGTTCCTGGTCATACTGCATTTTGAGAACTATTGCCTTATAATGGCTAAGAAGATCATAGAATCACAGAATGGTTTGGGTTGGAAGGGACCTTAAAGATCAAGTTCCAAACCCCCTGCCATGGGCAGGGACACCTTCCACTAGAGCAGATTGCTGAAGGATGGTATCTTGTAATTTCTCCTACTGATAAGAGAAAGATTGCAGATGAAAAATATGCTGAATCTACAACAACAGTAATAAAAGCCAGTAATAACACTGGCTTTTTTTGCCTT
>QWTY01045164.1:0-16723 GCA_008033365.1 Pseudorectes ferrugineus
ATCAGCAAAAATTTTTTCTCAGAAAGGACTGTCAAGCATTGTGTCACCTCCCTGAAGAGCCCATTCCAATGACTGACCACCCTTTCAGTGAAGAAATTCTTTGATGTATTCTATGATAAAATAACACCAAGTTCTGCCCCACAGAAGGAAACAGATTTGACATCGACTCCTTTTCCCTGAGTAGCTGAAAACACCACATAAGGCCAAAAATTCTGTTAATAAAAAGCAAGTTCTGTCCCAGATGTCGTGTCTGAGTCGCTGCACTCTCATTATGGAATTCCTTTAGCGCTTCAGTTTTTCCAGCACTACTATCTTTTGTTGTTCTGGCTCATGGCAGAACTACAAAGCTTTCTGAAAAGAAATGTCCTGGCACACAAGCACTGCTCAGCTACACTGTAAATCACTGTGGTGCTGAAACGACACCCCAAGCACATCCCACCAACTGCAGCACCACAACGTAAACCAGCCCCAGACAGAACGGCAAATATTTAAAACACAAGACAAAGCAGCAGACCTTCAAAGAACATTGCAAATTAAAAGATTTATAAGCAGAAAAGGCAACCGAATAAATTTATTTTCACAGATGTATTTCCTTTCCTGTGGATTTTTTAACTCTTTAAATACAGACCATGAAGAAAGCAGAGTGGGCTGAGGGTGTCCCTGAGCCCTGCAGAGCAGAAGGAAGTGACAGTGGCTGGGATTGCCAGGCAGAGCTCCCATCCTCAGGTTCATCAAGCCAAAGTATTAATTGCTATTTCATAAACAGAAAAAAAATGCCAACGGTGCAATGTGCAATTTGCCAAGAGCCTGGGAAAGTGCAAAGAGGCAGAAAAAAGCATTTTCTCCCAGACAGTTTGTCCTGCCTTTCCCCAAGGCTGTTCCCAGCCCCAGTGTGTTTTTTCACATGGAAAAGCAGGACAAAAGTACATGTTGGGGTTTTTTATTTAGAATTTACACCACAGTCCATTCATTCATTCAGCTGGTAATTAAGGTCTGGGGTGCAAATGCTGTAAAATAAAAGGGTAAAAAATGCTTAATTGTGTAATAAAGCTTTTTAAAGTCCATCTGTGGTACAGTGAAATAATGGCATTTGATAAGAGTTCTTTAATCTCAAACTGTTCTTGAATTCTAACACACAGTTCTTTTTTCATGCTTATGATTTCTTCCTTATTGCTTTTATGAGAAATAATTACTTGACACCAGTTACCATTTACTTCTTTGGTCATTATTTTTTATTAATTTTAAAACCATATGTTCCCATTAAAATAATTTTCTATCTTCCCCTTTTTCCTATTTTTTTAGACTTTCAAATTTTCAGTTAAGCTGCTTGAGACTATCAAGATCTCCAGGTGAATAAATTAGTTTTGTAGTCATGCTCTTTTAGCAACCTAAACTCAATAAAATACCTGTCTTTGAAAACTTAAGACAGTATTTAATATATTTTTGTTCTAAATGTGTACAACAGACCAAGAAAATAAAACCAGGAGCAGGAAGGCCAGTGCCCTGGCTGGGGCTCAGGAAAGCCTTTCAGCAGTTCTGCTGCAGAGGGTTCCCAGTGACACCACACGCCTGCACATCCCACAGCCTGGCAGGAGACACCAACACCCTGCTCTGCTGTTTTCATGTCCAGCAAACATGGGAGGACACTAAGAAAGAACAAAGTGCATAAATAGAGATGCCTTTGGAGGCAATCAGTGTGTGTATTTTAGTTCAAAGGAAAAGAACGTGAATTTAAAAGGAAAATGAGGTAAAATTTGCATATTACTTACGATATTCAGCGTGGATCTCGTCTATTTCTTTCTCTGTCTGGTCCTTTGTGAAGGTCAAGCTCTACAGCAACCACATAAATGTTTTTAACATAAATAAAAAGATTATAAAGCTGCAGACTTTGAAATTAGAGACTTAAAACTGGAAGAAGCAACTATCTGGTTTCTCCCCCCCCAGCTTTCAGCACCTCATCACATTAATTCACATTTACAGAACACATCCACAGTGTCCTGCCCTGCTTCCACCGAGCCACCAGGACCAAGCCAGTCCACGTAACACCCAGCATATGTGGGCCATAAAATATTTCCTAACACTGCAACAAACAGGCTTCAAAAGTCACCAAAGTATCAAATGTCATGGGAAAAGAACAGGCGCTATTGTCGATACGGAAGCATGGAATTTGCTCACTAAATCCTAGAGAATTCTAGGAAGCAAAATATTCCCCACACTGCCATGGAGGGTCAAAATCCTCCAGTGTGGCCAAGGGAACGTTACTCAAGAATTTTTATTGCAGTCAAAAATTGCTCCTACTTAAACGGTTTGGGCATAAAGCTCAGCAGTGCACCAAGGACTGCCCACGACAAATGCGTGGTGTGAGAAAATCAGGTTCATTACAGGACGCTAAATGTGAGTTCTAATATGCAACCCGGGAATTCCCACAATAAAGCAACAGGCAGGCACTTTCAGTGCCCACTCTGCAGTTTCTGCTGGCCACCCCACTGTGAGAGCCAAGATCAGTCACTTACATTTTCTCCGGGTTTATTACACTCAAGCTGAACCCGAATCTTCTCATTCTTTTCCAGCTCTTTAACAACCTCTGCAACTGTTTGGAAATACAAGAAAGGGATCGCTGAAGCAGGAGCTGGGTAATAAAAAGCTGTAACAGCACGGACTGAAATTACCATTAATTTAAAACACAAACAGCATTAGCCCTCCAAGAGTGAAAGCTCAGGCTCCAATCCCAGGCAAACGTGCTGTCTTTCCAAATCCTACTGAACCTCCCTCCTGCACACAACAGTGCTTGTGGCACACAGGCACATCATTCAGAGAGACTTTCCATTTCATACAGGATGGTCCAATGGAAGATACAATAATTGCATCTACTGTTTATCTTACTTTGCCCCCAACCCACCCTCCAGGGCAACAGAACCATGTGCAGGCTCAAGGCCACAGCCCACAGAGGAATTACAACCTACTTCAACAATTGTCAGACACATCCAAAGCCTAAAAACAACATAACTGTATCTTAACATTTAACTAGAGCCACGGCTATGCAGAACCCTGCACAGCTTACTTTGACATTTACTTTTACAAATCTGTTTCTGCATTTCATCATCTCCAGGTAGCTGTGGGCAGTTATTAAAACAAACACTTTCACCAGACACTGAAGCAGTCAGAACAAAAGCTTATTAAGCTGTGAAAGAATAAAACCTGTCCCAAACTGGTTTAAGCACACTCCAGGAATTTGGCACCTGTGTTTCCTCAGAAGTTCAGCTATTCATGTTACATAGTGACCTCAGGCTCCCTGCTACCACCCAAAATGCACGTCTGCATCTTAAGTGTGAGTTTAATAATTCACCCTTTGTGCACAGGTTTTGAACGAAGGAAGAGTTTTGCATCATTTAGGGGAGAGCAGCTGAAGCATGTGCCACACACCCTGGAACTCCTCCTTCACTCTGGATGAAGGAGGCAGAGACTCGGTGCCACTTCATCACCAGCACTGAGTGGAGACTCACCCCAAGAACCCCCAGCAGGTTAAAGAAGTATTTTGCATTGATCTTGATTGACACAAGATAAATTATTCCAGCTCCAGTTCTCCCAAACATTCAAACCAGCGTTACTCCTACCCTGAGACGCGACAGAAGGGGAAATGCAGACTGATGGTTTGTGATGGCAGCAACTTCCCTGCACTTTCTCACTCACCTGATTTGGGATTTAGGGAATCACACTGAGCATTGTACATGTGCACAAACTCCTGGTGTCTCTTAACGAGCTGCTGGCGGGTCCCAGAGGTAGACAGACCATGTTCCTTGAGCTTCTTCTTCAGATCTCGATCTGACAGCAGGTTATAAACAACTTTGGACATCAGCTTCCTTTTGTGAGAACTGCCAAAGGAAAATGAGAGAGACTTAATTTAATTAATACTCCTATGAAAATCAATGTATTTACAATTACTTAAGGATACTTCACCCACTCAGGATGACATACACATGAAAGAAACTTGGGTTTTCCACCCCAGTACTGGCCACATCTTACTTGCTTCTGGTGGAGAAATATTAAAAGCATTAAAACATCAAGCCAAAACTTGAATTAGGAGATTTTTCAGCTTTCTGGGAAAATGTCTTTGAGAAAAATAGTCATGTACCTGAAGGCAGCAGTTCCCAGCTAACAGAAGGGTGATTTGGTGATACAGGGAGAGACATTAAAGATAAGTAACAGTGCTCTCAGAGGAATAGCATCTGAAGCCAAAATTTGCTGCTTTCCACTGCTGTCTGTCAGAAGAACTCAACATTCCTGGCACAGCTGGGGAAAACATCTTAATTACAGGAAACTGCCAGAGAAAATTCAAGTCCTAGTACCACTTTTGTCACCTAAAATTAGCAGAACATTTCCTCCTGTCAAATTAGCTTAGACTTCCCTACACGTTCCGGTGAGATACTCTCCAGCTAGGAAAAACAAAGGGGCAAAAACTCATCTACTGCCTCACTCATCTTCTGCAACTGCAATAATTCACAGAGGAACAGCATTTAATTAGACATTTTTCTTTCTGCAGCAAAACAAAGCTCAGCTGCATTACTCTGGATTAGAGAGCAGTTAATAGCTTTCCACTGTGAAAACAAGAGATTTATTTGAAAACTATTCAGCACCTTGGACTTATCACATTGAAAATTTCAAGGTTAAAAAAAAAAGCCTTATGCAAAAATTGTCATTAATTCATTTACTCTCATCCAGCCCTGTAGAATGGCTGGTAAAAAGAAGATGGGATTACCACAATATACTCTTCAGGGAAACTTTTTTCAGATTCTTTGGGAAAAACTAAAAAATTTCACTGAATAATTACATCTTTGGAAAGTCCTACAGAAGCTTGGTGTGTACTCCAGTTCACCAGCAGCATGACCTAAAGTGTGCCAGCAGCCTTCCAGCAGCCAGCCACAGGAAAACAGCTCACAACAGGTTTAAATCCTAATGTTGGTTGGGTTTTCCCATGCTTGAGAAACACAGTGTTCTCTGCAAACACACTTGCATGTTGGAATTACCCCTGTGGAGATTTGCGGGGCTAAATTAGCAGTTCTGCTGAAACTACTCAGCTATTAACACAGCCATGGTGTTCCTGGTTTGAGAATAAACAGAGCTCACACTCCTCAGAGAAGCTCTAGAGATGTGCTGCTACTGGAACCAAACAGCACTGCCACAAACCAGACACTGCCAAGGGGCAGCATTCCCCCAGAACTGCCAGTCCCCAGGGGCCAGTGTCCGCTGTGACACCTGCTGAAGGCCTAAGCAGTCTAGAGATTAAATAAGCAGAACTTAAAATCCTGTTAGGGACGTGGGCATGACACCAAGCACAGATCTGGCTTATATTTCTATTTTTTAAGAGAAGAGAAAGCACTAAAACACTCCAAATGGAAATTAAATGTAACATCAGATTTCTATATTCATTTACCATTTTTTCATCTTGAAAGTCCTTTAGCTTACAGATTGCACTCCAAGCATGACTGGGCAAAACAAGAGCTGTAACATAAAATTACTTTCTAATTCAAGGTTCAGGGGAATTGGAAAAACAAGCATTGAAGTACAAATCCTCCCAGTTCTTCAGTCTGATCAGTCAGAAATAACAACAGCCTAAATTTCTGCTGTAAGTAAAACAAACTGAAGCTCCACTTCTGATGTGAATGTGGCGACCGTGACCAAAGCTGGGGCAGGGGAACAAAGCCAAAGGAATGCATTAATCTTATGGAAATCAAGATCTTCAGGAAACTTCAACAGCCCCACAGCGGGAGAGAAAGGTGCAATTTTTATTCTTTAACTTGACAGCTATTGAAGAAAATGTCTCTTGGCACACCTGAACCGAAGGAAGCAATTCATTCACCAAGTGAAAAATGGGAATCAGTGTTATCTGAAGGGAATTTTAATGCCAGGGAGCAGAAAGGTGACAAGAGCAATGCACAGACTAAGTTCTCCTCCCTATGCTGAATTTGTTAAAGCATTGGCCACTGTCTTCTTGCCACTAAAAGCTGAAGAGTAATCATGCTGGCAATCCACACACTTTCTCAAGAGGGGACAATGCCCAGTGATTTCAGAGTGCTCTACACAGCAGGGAAGCCAGAAACAAACACAAACCACTACTATTACACCCCAGCAACAAACAGTTCTTAGTTCAGCAGTGCACAGACCAGCCACATGCATTTGGAAGTTCTCAGAGCTGTTCCTTACCTTCGGAGGCTCTCTTTCTTCTCCTCTCTGGTCAAGCAGCTATCCAGATGTTTGTTTATGTATTGCTCTAGAACAGCAACCTCACAAACAGGACATTCCACTGAAAGCAAGGGAGAAGGAATTTACCACTGTGGATATAACAGCAAAGAGCAAATGTTTTCATCTGAGAAACTAATTGCTGATTGAAGAAAATGAAAGTCCAGAACTCCAGATTTCTTGTTTTACAAGATCTCGCATGTCTGTCCAGAATCTTCCTTTTTAGCTCTTTCCAGAGCACTGAATTCCCTCTCTGTGTGGTATCAGACTGGCTCTCATCTTGCCTGCAGTCAGAGGGAATAACACCTAATAAAATCTAGACTAACACACACACTACACAGTAACCTCGGGGCTAACAGAAACAGCAGCAGATTTCCCTCGTAATGCCTTCCACTTTTGCAGTATTTTACTCCTAAATAAAGGATAAAACACTACAGCACAAGCTTTATTCATGTTAACATTGTGTTCCCAATGTATGGCCCTCTCAGGACTGTCAACCCACAAGGTAACAGCCTCACAGGAACCCCACAATCCAGCCATGCTTCCTGCCCATTTCTGAGCACAGGTAACTGGATCCTGTGCTTGGCCTGAGAGGCTCACGAACACCACAGGCACGGACCCACACAACTCTATTACTTTTGTATCCTATTTTCAAGAAGCACCTATAAACATTATCTGTAAAGACAGACTTAACATATTCCTCTTTGGCAGCCAGATGATGTCACAAACAAAAGGCTAATTTTGAATGAACAGGATGAGAGTATTCACCCCCTCTGTGTCAGCATGAGGAAGCCAGCTTTGATTTAAACAACAAAACAAAAAACAGCCTCTGAAAAACGCTGAGGTGTTGTTGAGCGAGTTCTCTGGTAACATTGCTCTGCAATTCCCAACTCCCACTGTGTCATATTCCAAAGGTTAAAACACCCCAAACAGTTGGGACAGTAACACAACACACTAGTCTTGAGCTGTCTGTGACTGAATTGGAAGTTACATTTGAGTTCTTAGAATAGGAACAAATAACACTAAAACCCCTCACTGCAGGCAAGCAAGTGAAAGTTTTAATTGCTCAAAAATAAACAAGCAGTAAAATTTCATGTGAGTTTTAAATTACCAGCACAAGCAGGTCTGATGTGTAAAACCATGACAGGTTTCTCACGGCTCCTTCCCTGGCTGTGGTACCTCTTTAAGCAGGATTCATCCAGCTAATGAATACATATGAACTTCAGAGTTCCACATGAATAAATCGTTAAACAAAAGAAGAGAGAAATTTGAACTAATAAGAACCAGAGGTGTACTCCTACATGGTGCTTTATTTTAATTTAGGCTTTTAGCTGGGTCAATAGGATGGCTGCCAGCATATCAGAACTAAGAGGATTCTGCCATTTTATTGTGGTTGTACAAATAGGTATTTTCATGCTTCAAAATAAATTCACCTTAACTCTCTAGAATGACAAAAGAATAAAGCAGATGACTCTTCTGGAGAGTGTGTGAACAGAGATATTAACAGAACTGCTGCCATGCTCATTTTGAGTTCAGGCTCACTCCTCAAATAACAAACACATTATACAATAACCTGCATCTGGTTACTCAAGGATACAAGAGCAGAATAAATGTCAGTGTCTGTCTAGTCATTAGGGGGAAGGAGAAGAGAAATTACTTCATTTTTACTAAGTCTGTTGCACAACTCTTGTTTTTTAGCGTTGTTACTCAAAGCAAAGGAATCCGTAAGCGCTGAATTCCATTGAATTCCCTGGCAGCAGCTCAAGCTTCCTCGTGAAGAACACGCTTGGAGCAGAGCTGTCCCACACGAGCAGCGATGTGAAGGGAGCACGGGCCAGCTGAAGGGGAAGGAGCTGAACGTGCCAACACGGATCAGAACCACGTGGAGAAATGGGGCAAGTGCCAGGTCCTCTAATGCGTACAGCCACCCACACATGGGGGAGAGAGCAGGACGTAACCAGGAATTAAACACCTCACCTTTCCTGTCTTCTTTTACCACAGATGTAGAAGGCTTTTCATGACTTTTGGTGGACTCAGGAATCTCTTGTGATCCCACTTTGTTGTCTTCACCACCAAGCTCTGCAGAAGTGCTGTAAAGGTCATGCTGTTCCTCAGTTTTGAAACTCTTCTGATCAGTCCATGCCAGGCCATCTGCCTTTGTGGAGGTGCAGACTTTGTCTTTTCTTAAGAAGCTGTCAATTCCTGTCACCTCTTTTGAATGTGGCTGAGAAACAGGACTCCTGTGGCTCTCGGCAGCTGGATGCTGGCTGCAGGCCAGAGGGGTTGGAGTTAGGGGAGCATCCAACACCAACCGGAACAGCTGCTGTCTAGAAGCACCCAGAAGAAAACACAGTTAGCACACTGGACAGTGTAAAGTTTTTCTTGGAGAAATCAGAATGAAAACAGAGTTTTTCATCAATTCCTTCCTCCCTCTCCCCCTTGCTCGCATGCAGCACGTGGGACTTGCCCAGCCCTCAGGAACCTGGAGCAGAAGCCAGCCGAGCCTCCCATACTCTGCAGAACCTAAGCACCATCTTCCTGATTCCAAACTAAATAAATTGCATTTTGCAAACGCAATAACATACCTCTCAAACATCACATGGAATGCAGTAGAAACCAAGGAGTTTTCCCCCTTACTTGGAGATGACAGGAGACCCTTTTCAGGCCAAAGCACCTCAAACAACACGTCACCCAGCTGTTGCAGAGGCTCCTGGAGCAAGGACTCAGCAGCAGGCACTGCCATACTCCATGGCTCAGCCAGCACATGCTCTGTAATCAAATGCCAGGGCTTTACACACCGATGTGACAGTTCACTGCAGCTGAGGTGACAAAGCCCAGGGAAAGCAGCACAGCTGCAGATCCTCAACTTGCAAAGTTTTTAACTGGGGAACACTTAATAACGGCTGAAATAATTTGGATTCCTGTTCCTTTAAAAGGAGGGGACCGTGAGCAATGCCCCTACAGAATGTGCACTACCATAAAATTCTTTGTTACAGCACTCTCCTGAAGCCCCAAGGCCCAACAAGACAGATTATCCAAGCAGAACCAGCTCACTTCACATGAAGGGTGTTGTTTTTGTACAAAGGGAGCCAGAAGAGAGAAAATTGAACAGATTCTGATTCACATTTTGTAGTAACAGCTGGCTCAATAAAATATGGCCTGGTCTAAAACAGAGAGAAACTGGAAAAACAGTGAAAAACTCAATCCATCCTAACAATAATATGATAACAAATGTTGCTTTAATTACATCATTGATCTAAAATAATCCTAGGGAGCTTTTCCTCATATTAAAAGACTTAGGAACAGACTTTCTGAAGGGATCTGATCTTGGCACAGAATTAGGGGAAAGAACACTAGGACAAGAACTGGAAAACTTGTTTGCCAACACACACTCTTCTTCAGGTGAAAATACAGAAAATGCTAGTACTGCAGGCAAAAGAGGAGGGAGCAGTCCCACACTGGCTTCTCCCAGAATGTGGTACTTTGGGCTCATGAGCAGCTGGGTGATGACATCTGATGGTCCCACGCCCCAGCCCCAGGGACGGAAGAGCTGGGGACGCTCCTCACACAGCCCTGAGCTCTCTAGCAGCACTTTGTCACCTGCCACCCCTCCCTCAGCACCAGAGTGAATTACTCAAATTTCTCACAAATCACAGAAGCTCTGACAGTTGTTATTGGAGAGATTCGGACAAGCATGACTAGACTGGAAGATTCATCCATCACTCAGCGAGCCCAGAGAAAGCACTCAGTGATGGAGGGCTCCAGCCTCTGCCATCACCAGCCTGTCCAGCTCACCTGGGAGCTGATCCTACGGCAAACCTCAGTCCTACATGATTTCCAAAAAGCTCTGCATTTTGTGTACGGTCTCAACGTTACCTGTGATACTCTCAAGAATTTAACAGACTGCTATGAGCTCTGAGAGGTCTGAGCTGACAGAGTTTTACCTTCCTGGCACAAAGCAGTAACTGCAGCACAGCTGACAACACTCAGTTTATGAGCAGAGCAGTGTCCTTCCCTTCGAAGGCTGAGAGATGAATCAGCCAGGTGTGAGCAAGCCCAGGTCCACCAGAACAGCCACTACCCAAACCCTCCTGCGAGACCCATCCTCCTTGGTCACTGAGTGGGGTTAGGGCAGGGAGTTAAAAACCACCTGTTTAACTAAAGATGGATGGTTTCTTAACATCCTCCCCTCCAGCACCCTCCCTCTGCTTCAGTAACAGCATAAACAGCTTCCCACATTTTTTCCTTCAGATCTGTAACACCCACAAAAATGAAGTGTCCTTCATCAGGATCTTGGTTCCCATTTTATGGTCTGTTTAATTCTCTTGCTGAAGCAGCAATGAAGCAAAGTTGTTGGGAATCTACGGCTTCCACATAAATAAATTCCAAGGAAGAGCCGGAGCTGTGAATCTTCCTAGGAAGAACTCACACAGCACAGTCCCAACTGCACTAAAGGCAATGTATCTCCTTGAAATTCCTCCTGCATTCCTGCTGGAGGTTCAATCAGTGTATCAGCAATGACAGCACCTGCTCTCTCGAGCACCCAGAGTCGATGTGTTTATTCCTCTGACTCACTACCTGTCAAGCAATCCTGATTAGGAAACAAACTTGACAGTAAAAACATTTTTCTTCCCTATGTATGAAGAAAAGCAGAGATTCTTTTCAGCAAGGACTACTACTTTTCTACTTAGGCAAGTGTAACTCTAATTTCTATTGCTAAGTTTTCTAATGAGGTGATGCAGAAACTGACAAATTTTATCAAAACAGTCTCTTTAGTAGAGGGCAATGAAATCAGTTCTTTACACTTCACACAAAACTTTACACATTATTTTTGAAGATAATGGCCTCACTGCAACTGATAGAAGAACTCTTCATTAAGGACAGCTGGTGCAAATAGTGCTCCTCATCTTTCTCTCCTGGCCTGCTCAGAGCCACAAATTCTGCCCCAGAGCACAGACAGGCAAGGGAACAGAAAACTGCTCATGGCAACGCCCCGCAAGCTCCTGCCCCGCTGGGGTCGGGGTGTGCCCTTCACCAGGGGGTCGCACCCAGTAAAGCCTGGTCAGAGCTGCTCCTCTCCCTTTCACACACAGTAAAACACCCACGGCCATAATGGGGCCCAGGACACCTCCACCTTCACTGGGAGACAGGGGAGCCCACCCTCTGCACAGGGAGGGAGCTGCGTTCCCACACACCACCCCTGAGCACAGCCGCGACAGCTCATCCTGCAAACACGTAACGCTGAGCAGAGCGTAAATGGGATCAGCACTCGGCTCTGGCTGGAATGATTCCCATTCCCTGCATACGCTGACCTTGGAGCACAGCTTTCACTCTGCTGAGTGCCACCAACATTACCATTTCCTTCCCCTCCAGGCCTGACTGAAGAAATGGGTTTGCACTTTGTGAAATGCTGAGAAGATTTAAGGCCTAATTTTCATAAACATCACACTACCCAAGGCTCAAAGTCAAGTTAGAACGTACTTGATCTTTCAAACACGCTGAGCTCTTCAACCCCTGGACTTTGGGTTTGGTTTTGGGGACAGCCAAGGGGAAACAAAGCAGATGCAGAAGGAGGGGGGACACAGAAGATTTGTCCTGTACCAACATCACCAGGACAGAAAACAGCAATGGTGTTAGGATTTAATGATACTCATCCCACGTAACGCTCCCTGGACAAGCAGAGTCCCCCCAGCTCAGGGCTTGTGCAGTCCCAGGGGACAGACCCAGCTCCAGGTGCCCAAACCCTGGACACCACACTGACCATTGCCTGCATTCCCCTGAGGAGCCTGTCCCATTCCAGCAGTCAGCAGGGAGCCTTTCCCACCCGGACCTGGAGAGAGCCCTGCACTGGTTCCCTCTACCCGGGCTGGACTGGGCTCCACAGTCCTACTGATCTAACTTCATGTGAGAAATTGATGGAACTCCAAATCACAAAAGGAAAGGTTATTGAACTACTCTCACTGGTAAGATTTATACTGATCCATTAAAGCAGTCCAAAAAAATTAACATTTAAGATTCAATATCATAATGGATCCAAGTCAGCACTACTTGTTCCCTACAAAATTAGGCATTAACAAAAAAATAGTAATCCATTTATCACTAGGAAGCACCAGAATTCAAGCTGAAACAATGGAACTGTAGGATTTAAATTACTCAAATAAATCAATTGAATCTAGTAGTGGTCATACAGAAGATAAGATCTATCTACATTCTATGATCTTTGTCAGAGAAAAATTCTCTCATGAAACAAAGCCATCAGCTGAACTATGCTTCTTGTCACTTACAAAGCCAAGAGTCTCATTGACTTCCAGCTCCAAGTTAATTTCAGCGAAAAAGATGAAAGTGCATTTGTCTCCTATAGAGACAGGAATACCCACAGAATTCCCAGCAAATCACTGAGTTGCTTCTCATCAAAAGAAAAAAGATAATACAAGGAGCTTCATGTACCTACTGTGGTGAGAGTTTACCAAGTCACTGCAGAATTTTTCCAAAATGTAAACATTCATCTTTGACAATGCCTCTGTGACACTACAATTTTTTTTGCTCAGTTCTCACACTGCTCCTCTCCATGGCCTCTGAGCCTGGTCACACACAGTCACACCTTTCCAGCTGCCAAACCAGAGAGCAGTCATAGAACTACATAAATACCTTGCAGAAGTAAAGCTCTTCACTAGATCATCTAAAATCCGGTTGTTTTTCAGGTCAGATTCTGAGACTGCCTATTAAAAAAAGAAAGAAAGAAAAAGCAAAAAAACCCTAAACAAGCATTCAAATGCAGTGAAAACAGCAAGTGCCCAGAAAATGTTCAAGTGATCAATAACTTGTTTCTTGGCTCGACGCCTCAACTACCTCCACTAAAGTGCTACAGGAATTAAGATGCTTAAAGGGTAAACATTTTTTCCCCAAAAGTATCTCATATTAAAATAACTGCCTGAGAACTTAAGTCTGGGATATTAAGGGTAATAGACAAAAACAAAGCATAAAGCTAAAGCAACAAATCCCAGTGTGCCCAGGCTCCAACAATGGTTTATTGTAGCACAGGTCTAATAATTTTGAAAACCAAACCAAGGATCTTCTGAAGGTGGTAAGAACCTTAAGCAACGAAGTGTGAAAACTGATGAAAGGAAATGTTAATCTTCTGATTATAGAATGAAAATATGAATTATGAGACGCCTTTGTGCATTCAATTCATTCTTTTTAATGAATTTCTGATTTTTACCTCACTGCAACTCTCTCTGCTCTTCTTTTTAACAAAGCTTTTATTAGTTTCTCATACCAGTACCTGTAAGTTTTAAGCAGGTGGTAGTAAAATGTACTCTATTGTAGTCTCCACTTGTTTGATGTTTAAAAACTGGCAAAGATACAAATAGGTACATTTTCTAGTCTTGAAAAGTCTCATCTGTTTCATGCTTTAGAACACAGACCAAAATTACTTCTATTTTGCCAATATTCCTGAAGCAGCACTCACTGTTTTTAGGCACTGTTTCTGAGGTCGATAAAGCCCAATCAGCTTAAGGTGAAAAGTTAGATTAAGGCCTAGAAAAAATTGTGTTCTGTGTTCTTTAATCAAAAAAAGGCTTTAAGTGAGATCCTAGTAACAACCCACCTGCAGAGCAGCCACAGCCTGCCCCCAGGGCACATTCAGCCTCCTGTCCCCGGTGCAGAACAGAGGGCTCCCCTCCCCAAAGGCCACGCAGCACAGCCACCCTTAGCACCAGGAGGGGTGTGGACACTGCAGACACTCTTTGAGATGAAATGAGGCCTCTCACACACGGAAAATTAAGCGCTTATGTTTCAGCACTCCTGGTTTAAATGATGGAGTGTTTTAACAAATTAATGTTACATGTTTTGTGACAGATTGTACACACAGCCCTGAGCCAAAGCCCAGGCCTGATGCTCCATCCACTGCTGCCTGCACTGACAGAGGAACACCTCCGAAACAGGAGAATTCCAGATGCAAGAGCACCCCACTTTGCCCATGTGATCAGAATTATTTGGCATAGTCCAAAGAGAAGAGCTCATGAGATTTGCCAAAAAATAAAACACAAACTGAGGGAAAAATACCAAACCAAAACCAAAAACGCACTTACCACACAGCATGTTGGACACTGCGTTTTGTAGGACAAAAACTTGCGGATGCAAAGGGAACAATCTGGAAAAAGGAAATACATAATTTTGAAGCAGACATTCTTCCAAATGCAGTTCCACATCCTTGCTTGTATATTTCCTTATTGTACAATATGTGCAAGCTATTCTACAATACACAAATATTGAAAATACACCATTTTTCCATGGAATTGAGATTATCATTGTTGCAAAAAATCCGTATTTTATGCAAACATGTTTCAACATCAAATATCAGCTCCTCCATCTAAAGCTGATGTTTGTTTCCTTTTGCTTCCCAGTGCAAGACAAGAAAACCTTCCTCAGCCACCACCACTACAGCAGTGTTTGCACTGCTCACTCCCTCCCCATGCTGGGTTTTTGACATGACTAATGCTGGATCACTTTCAGCTTCCTGCATAGCCCCAGACAAACTCCCAATCCCCTCTTTTTCCCAGGCTCTTCTGCCCCTTTCCAAAACAATACCAACTCGTTGTTGAAAGAAGAGGCTGAAAAGGAGGGGAGACAGCACTGAAATGCTGAGAGACAGCTGAGTGTCATCCCATTGTGACAGGATGGCTCAACAGACTCGGTGGTGACACACGCCATAAGCTTCATATTGTCACAGTAAACTTCTGCATTCATTACACTTCGTCAGCTTATCTGTGAGCTTTCACAGCCACCTAAGGCTTTAAAAAGTCTCATCATTCTTCAGGAACAGACATTCCCTCACTAGATCATTATGGGTCAGAGTCTCAGCACTGAACACACTCAGCAGCAGCTCCCCAAACAGGTATTTCATAGACCCTCTGGGAATGCATCTGAAAAGCAGCAGAAGCATTAATCAATCCTGGAATGGTTTGGGTTGAGAGGGACCTTAAAGCTCATTTCATCCTACCCCTGCCATGGGCAGGGACACCTTCCACTAGACCAGGTTGTTCCAAGCCCCATCCAACCTGGTCTAATGCACCAATTAACACTTAAAAATGACAAATCCATCTAAATGCTCAAAAATTACTACATACATAGTAAGAAGTGATACAGGGTGAGAAACCCATAAAAAAAAGAAACAAACTTTAGCTGTATGGATAGGAAGGAAGTGGCAGATCCAGGCTGCCAGCACCTGACACCCCAGCACCCTCCAATGGGCCAGGCCCATGTGTGCAATAATTGCTGCTCGGAGCCAGGGCAGCCACAGCTCCCTCAGGGAGAATAAATCACACACGCTCTCAGCATTTATGTCTGTGCTCCCCTGGCCACCTTTCAGCTATGCTGGCCCAAGGACCAAGTTCATCCTCTCAGACCCAAGAGTATAAGAAATCCCTGGGCCACATGTCACTCTGTTCATATTAGAGAAGACATTCACCTTCAGATGCTCTTACTGTGTGAAAAATATACCAAGAGCACACCTCTTCTGTCACTAATGACACAGCCCAAACCACTGTGACAGTTAAATACCTGCTGTCACATGAGCTACTGAACCCTCCCAGGCACCCACGGAGGAGCAGAGGAGGAATTTTAAGCAGCTACAGATGCAAACAGATTACAGAGATGTCTAGAAGCCCTGAAATAGATCATTAAGAAAATGAGAATCAGCAAAAAGTTTTACAAGTAGACATATTTCATTTTCATCCATTCACAATTACTCATTAAAGGCAAAGGGCTTTTGGCTCCAGTTGTCCAACCTCAGTCATCTGAAGAGATTACAGAGACAAGAGAGGAAACTACTTCAAGAAATCTTGATCTATTGTAGAAAACTTGGACCTTCTGCAGTTTGCAGGGGAAAGTAAATGTGTAATCTGTTAAAAAAAAGAAGGTAGACAGATTCTTTTCAAAGTTAAGGGCCTCTGAACCCTGCTGTGCCCCAGGCAGGCCGTACTACCAGCAAGCATAGAGAATTTCCAGTTTTGTGGCTCCCCACACTAGTTTCAATGGTGACAGCTTTGCCAAGCTAAACTAAACTTCATTGCCAAACTACAATGCCCCCCTTCACGGAAGGAAGTGCTAGAGTTTCTGAACCAAACAATTACAAGCATTTATTTTAACGTGAGAAAAGGCAATGTACTTCCCTCCTAATCTGGCTTCAGCAAACTGCTTGGGGCCAGGTTCCAGCAGATATCGCCCAGGGCAGATGGAGCAGCACGGAAAACTTTAGCTCATAATGCTCTCCACGTAGAGCTTTGCATTTGTACCACCCTCAAGATGGTAAGAAAGATATTTAAATGAAGAATGTGAGATGCCACATGTTTGTATTACAGCAGGAACTACACAAGGGAAGGTTCTGGCTGCTTCCATCTCGCAAAGCTCCTCCCAGCTTCCATCGCAAAGAGAATCACAGAACCCTAGGATGGTTTAGGTGGGAAGGGACCTTAAGGCCCATGCA
>QWTY01045165.1:0-36187 GCA_008033365.1 Pseudorectes ferrugineus
CTTGTGTTCCAAGCCCCTCACCAGATGATATGATGGAATACAGTCTCAAATTAACTTTAGAGATATGATACATAATCTGCTTCTAAGTGAACACACAGCAAAGCTATTGTACTCACTATGGACTCCAACTTAATTAGCAGCTGGAATTACATGTTGGTATCACAGAAAATTATAGTAGCTTTTTCCCCTTAAACTGGGAAAAAATCAAATGTGGCTACCTCTCACTTTTTGTGTACTGTGAATGTAACTAGAATTCTATAAATTTGTATCTTCCCTTAACTGGCCCATCTTCTCTGCACAGACGGGTCAAAACAAGGTATCTATATTAATAACTGTTAACACAAAATTCTTACCACAACAGAAAAACAGAAATGGGAGGTTAACACATGCTACCTCTCTGAGGTTCTGTGCATTTGAAATTACACAGCCCTCCCCAGGCCTTTTTACTGTAAGGAGGAAGCCACAAGAAATTGTGTTCAAGCAGGTAGAAATTATTCAGCTGTTGGGAAAACAGCATAACTAACACTAAAAAACTACAAGAACAGTGTGAATTACAGCTGTTTCACTGGTTGATGGTGGTCTCCTCCCTGAAACAAGGCCACTTTATGTCCCACAAGGCTTACCAGAAATGGAATGGGGAAAAATGGTTTCAGGATGGAAAAGAGCAGAACTTTCAAGTCTGTTATTATCTCCCTCCTCACCTAGTTCTCAAAAATAAGCTCACAGCCCTACAAAGACAGACTAAGTCTCCAAGTGCCTCTGTACTGTGGGCATAAGGGGACAGGGAAAGAGTGGCAAAAGAGCAAGTTTGGGCTGATGGTGTTCGTAGCCAGGCCTGCTTTACTGTTGTTGGCCTCAAAACTGTTACAAGAACAAATAATCAGTCTGATTATAGACATTGCCAAAAGGGTGTCTTATTCCCAAGCAGTAGGACAAGAGGAAACCCATGGTGTGCTAGGGGACGTTTAGAGGGAATATTAGGAAAAATTTCTTCACCAGAAGGGTTATGAAGTACTGGAAGAGGGTGCCCAGGGAAGGGGTGAAGTCACCATCCCTGGAGGTCTCTGAAACACTTGCAGCAGATGTGGCACTTAGGGACAGGGTTTTGTGGTGGACTTGGCAGTTCTGGGTTAATGGTTGGAACTGATCTTTTCTAACCTAAACTCCATGAGAGAAAATAACCTTCTTGCACTCACAAACTCTGCATTGTTGCCTGGAGGGTGGGTGGGAACAGTAGGAAGCACAGTGATTATCCTCCTGTTTACCTTCTCTCTACTGAGATGGTACGGCTTCTCTCTTCCCTGTCCACATCCAGACCTGTTTTTTTATTACCACGTCAAAGCTGCTGTAATATGGGCTTGTTATCCACACTTTTCTCAACCTTCCATGCTGAAGATACATGAAAGAGCACACAAATGAGTTGTTCTTGCGTCCCTCTGTCCTGGTTTCAAACTCCTCTGCTCATGTTCTCTACTTCAAAGAGGGTCAGACATCTGCTCCACAGCATAGCTATTTCATGTAAAAGTTTATTTTTAGGCAATACAATCACTTAACCAAAAGCTCTAGAAGGACAGGAAACAGATTTTCTTTTGGCAAACTTGAAAAGCTTAAAGGAAAAAAATGCTTGAGAACGAACCAGAAAGCATGGGGAGTAAAACTAGAACTTTACCTTTGCAGTATAAACTCCTCCATCACAAAATGTTCTCCAAATGCCACATATAAGCACTACATTTATAGCATCTCTTTCAAATCCATATTCACTTCTCTTACAAATGTGCCTTCTGGGTTTTAAGCTGTGCCTGCATGGTACGTATTCAGTGATTTACTTAAAACACCACTTTTAAAAGCCTAGAATTTGAAAGAGAATACCTTGAAAGCATGATCCAAGCGCAATTTGGAAAGCAGCCTTTTCCTATTGTCATTCAGCATACCATCAATTTTTCTCATGTGAGGCAAAAGCAGCTCATCTAAAAGACACATTAAAAACCCACAGCAGTTGATTATTGAGAGACACACAATAATGAGGTTCATATTCAGTCTATACTTTAAGCCATTAATATACAATGAGGAAAGTAAAAAATAAAGCAATTAGCACATAATCTAATTTCAAATGTGAGAGATATTTTTTTTTTTTGATCAGCCTACTAAGCTGGTCTAGATTGTATGAAGTTTAATTGCTGACTGCAATCCTGCTCCTTCTCTGACTTTCTTTTGCTGCAAGGAAAAATTAAGATAGAGCAATACAGAGCATAAATTTTAGAGACAATTTTACACCATTTCCTAGATAATCTTCTTCTGTGCAATACAGCTGGCAGTTTTATGAAGACAAGTATGTGGTTTTGACATTTGTTATTCCATTTTACAAGAAATGGTCCTGCTGGCATTTATATTAAAAAAAAATTGAGGAAAGTGCTTACTGATAAAAGTTATCTGATAAACCACTGTGAACTACACCATATACAGCTGAACATAGGCATGTGGCCAGGAATGAAAATTTACAGCTCAGTATGAAGCCTTTTATTTATAAAGTCAATTACTTTGATTTTAGTGGGACTACTGACATAATGCATGGGTATGAAACCTTGAGGTAAGTGTGCACTAATGCACACTCAGAACAAATCAGGAGAGGCAGGAGAGGAGAGGCTAGAAAAGATTCTTATTAAACACAGGCAATCAGAAAATAGTACAAAGCAACAACTTGCAACTAAATAATACATGAAACAATTTCTCTTTTGGAACCATTACCTTTGTACGTGAGTGTTTTCCTAAATTCTGATAAATAGGAGTTTCAACCTGTACCCTGGAGTCTACTAGGGTAAACAAATCCAAATATTTTGTCTTCAAAGAAAAAGTGTGCATTAATATAATTTTCTTTGATCTGGATTTTAAGGTTTCAGAGTTTAAAAAGCAGAATTTGTAATAGTAGGAGGAATCATAACTACTTATAGTTATAAGCCTATTTCTTCATAAGAAAGCAAACACTTGAAACTGTAATTTTAAATAAATGTTTGCTAAGGTTTGAAGTATAGTAACTGTAGAAACAAAGAGCTCTATTCTGACATTCACAGCAAAATTCTAATGCAGCAAAGCAGATAAAACAATATTTCCAAATTACTTTGATTATTCAAAGAGAATGCAAAAATATATATATAAACAAATAACACGTGTAGATTATTCAGATGATGTTATGTAACTAGAATTTTGTTAGGTTTGTGGTTTTTTTAAAAAAACCACTTGCTTTACTGATTAATAACCTTAAAATCTAGTAAGAACACACAAGTGTTAAACATACTGTACCATTGCTCTTTTCCAAGGCTTGCATTGTGTCTGGATCCAAGGCAATGCTAACAAGCAACTCCATGTAGCTCTTGAAAGTCTCTTTCATAGCTCTTGTATTCAAAAAGCGAGTAACAAGTGGAGCTGGAGGTACAACCTCTGAAAAGTAAATAGGATAGAAGGATTTTTTCCTTCAATATCCTACAAATATTTGTGCTTTTCAAAACTGAAGGTTTCTCTCTTAAAACACAAGTGACCCCTACTGGTACCCCAAGAGATTAAAACTCAATGCAGTCAATTGCAATAAACTACTCACATGTCAAAAGCAGGGGCAGACACCAGATATAATACAAATGGTTCAACTTTTTAAACTAGATTTAGTTAAAAATTTAGATTATATTTCAAGGAATTTAAAAATTTTTCTATTATTCTAGATGAAAGTTTATAGAAAAAGGATAATTAATAACTTCAGTCACGCAAAGTGCCCCAAGTACAGGTTTCAAGTCAATGCAAGTACCTCCCAAAATTGCAAAATTTAAAGTCATCCAACTGGAAAAAGAATTTCAGAGTACTAATGTCACTTAGGAGCCTGCACACCACTGAAGTCAATCACACCTAATTTTTCAACCCACAAAAAAAAAGCAAAAAAAAATTTTATCAGTGAAGCAATGTAGGCATACTTGTGCTTACTCTGAGGAAGCTGTTATTTTTTCATAGACAGCAATTTTAACATGCACGTGGAGTAGTCATCGGTACTAGTAAGCATTCTGGAGCTTTTTATAGCTCCATGTCTGACACCAGGGTTTTGCAGTGATTCAGCCAGCAAGGCTGTTAAACTTTCTCAGGGATGACTGTAATCACCAGGTTACTTGAGGTTTTAAATTTGGACAGTGTTACTTGGGCAGATTTGCTTGAAAAATATTTTAAAGGTGCTGTCCTCACAGAGGCAGTGTTCCAGCACACCAATGATAGTTTATCTATATTTAAAAGTCACCAAGATGCTTTAGAAATGCAGCAATAATAAAGTACGAGTAATACACAGCTTTGCTTCAAACATACAGGAAATAAACAAAAAGAACCCTGCAAAATGCACTGTAAATCTGCTACCACAGGTAACCCCTATAAACTTCAGAAATCCCTTTCTCTTCTGGAGAATTCCTGGAAACATTGAATCTCAATGTTCTATAAATGTCTTAACAGCAAGTCTGCTCAGCAGGCTACATTTGAACAGCTGGCATTCAGACAAGCAAGAAAGCAGCCAAAAAGCTGACTGCTTTTTCTCCTTGGATTTTGAAAAAAACAACAGCAGCATCTGAATTCTGCCCACACCAGCATGCAGGCAAACATTACAGGAATGTTATTTTACACATGACATGCAGTTGCAATGGAAAACTAATGAAGAATCTAATTCTTAAGGTGTATTGAAAAATCAAATCGGCTTCTCCTCCTACAATTTTACCCATCACAGACAGCAAGTCGTAAAACATGTATTTATGTAGATAAACTACATTTGAAATAACTTTGATTGTACACATTTGCTTATACACCAACAGCAAGTAAAAAGTTTTAAGAAACTCGTTTTGCATGGCACTGTTGGATTTTATATTTTCTTTCTGAGGCTTGTACAGAAAAATGTGCGAGATCAAACAACGTAATTTTATAATACTCTTCTCAGTTGAGTTCAAATGGGCCTAGGTGCCAGCAATGGTATCTCACTCACCATCTTCTTCACTCTGGGCCTCAGGTGAAGAATCAGACTGGGAAGATGAAAATTCTTCTTTCCACTTTTTCCTTTTCTTTGGTGGTGGTTCAGCCTTTACCTTTGGCTGCTTAGCTTTGGGTTTCACAGAAGAAACTTTTGTTGCTGTTGGTTTTGGTGTTGGTGGATCAGGGGGTTTGATGTTGCTATTACTAGGTTTGCAATGAATAGTCCTGCAATATTACGAAGAGAATTTTTACGAAAATAATTACCACACAAGTTTTGGCAGTAATAAAATACCTATAATCATATTTAACCAGAATATACTCCCCACTGATTATATACACTTATTTCACTGTCACCTGGAACTGGGAATTAGATCACACACACTATACATACTACTATATTTTTGATATAATACTTGACCAGACAACTCCTCTTCTTTCTCTTCCCGCCATTCAAACCAGGAAAACAAACAGGAGTGTTAGTATCAGAAATACAAAGTTCTGTACTTAGGACTAATAACACACTACAGTTTTGAGAGCAAGGCAGGAAACACAATCCTGGGAAGTGCTAGAGAAGAGTTTTGTCAAGATGGGAAAGCAGTGGTATGTACAGCAGAAACACTGTCAGTGTCTTCCGGAACACTGAGAGTAATTCTAGACATCTGTCAGAAATGAAGATTTCAAACCAAAATGGATGGAGACAACAGACAGTAGAAGGATGAGAGGAATGGAAAGTCTGCCCCAAATGAGGAAGTTGAAAGAGCTTGCTTAATGCAGCTCAGTGAAACACAGACAGAGGTGGGATCTGACTGATTTCTCCAGAAATACGACATGCAGTACAAACTGAAAGAAAAGCCAAACGCAGTGTTGAGAGAACAGCATATCCATAACAAGATAATCACAATCATGTTTTGTTAAAAGAGGGGGTTGCTTCAGAGCACTGGAAGAACAGGTGCTGGAACAGTCTTCCATAGCCCAGGAAAAAAGGAGCATCAAAATCCTAGGTACTTTTAAATAGATCAGGATTATTTCATAACATTGTTTATCTGATGGCAATGCTTTCTTTGAGAGCAAACTAGACTTAAAACTCCAGCGTTTTCCTGAATGAAGAGCACTGTAATGAACATCTGTTTTTAAATTAACTTTCCAGGATTGTCAAGAAAGCATGGTACTTCTAGTACACTGGGACAGAATGGTCACTAAAGCAATCAAAAAAAAACTACCTAACTAACAAAGTCCACAGGATATGAGAAAACAATACACAAAAAATTAAAACCACTACACTAGCAGGCTTGTATGGCAAAGGATGACATAGAAACAGCATGTAGAGCCCTAACACCTCCAAAATAACTGATTATGGAACAGAACAGAGTAGGGAAGACAAAGCAGTAATTTATATTTAATTTCTTAAAGCAAACCAGACAGTTCTCAGTTTCCATATTAAAGCACAATTAACACACTTCAAAGTTATAACGCCTGTTTATTTCAATAGGTGTGTTCTTAATATGAAAACAATATGGCAAAATGGAAAACAAATTGAAAGAAAATACCTTGCTGACTGGACAGGCTTGATTCGTGGTTTTTTTGAGCATACTCTGACATATTCCTTTTTGTTTGCATTTTCAACAAACTTCACATACACTCGTTTGTATTTTGTTTTTGCGTCCCCAAAGTACCCAAGATACTAGAAGAAAAAAAACAAAACCAAACCACAAGTGTTTCTGTTAAGCAAAATTTGTCAGTTTAACAAGTAAAAATTTCAATACTAAAGAAAAAAGTCAGTTTAAAATCCATGTTTAAATACAACAATAAGCCTCTCTACAGCATTTCTAATTTAAGAAAAATTCTCCATCAGATTTCCAGATAATAATTAAAACTGAAGACAATAAGGTAAGAGGAGATACTCTGGGCTTCTTCTTCTCCCTTTATTTTATTCTCCACATGTGTTATCCCAAAAGCCTGGCAAAAGGCTGCTTGCTAAAATTGTATCCTCTCTGTATCACTCCTACTGCAGAAAGCAGTTGGTTCACAAGCCTGTTTCCACTGACTTTCTTCTGATTAGGAAAATAACTTGTTCCTTTACGCCGAAATGATACCAAAGAACCCGCGCTGGAAAGCAAAAAATCAGTCCATGGATGTATTTAGGGAGAGTTCGAGTCGGAGTGTTTCCCCCCCTCTAGGATGATTGCTAGAAGAATGTATGCCAGAATCACACTCTATTTAGTTTCCTAGAGTTCCATTAAGGAAACCATCTCCCATGAGGCTTCCCAAGGAATTTTTAAGACTTACACTGTTAGTAGCAGCAAACTCTCTGTGTCCGTCACGCACTTCAGGAACAAACTTTTGCAATAAAGCCTTCTGTACTTTCCAGATAGCTGGAGGCTCTTTTCCTGTCTGCAAAGCAACCTGGAAGGACATACAATTATTTGCTAAAAACAGGGCTTATTTTTCTTCCAGAAATGTGTTTGTGCATCACATTTTTTGAGGAAATTACCCAAGGATAAAATTTAAATAAGTCATTTAAAATTCCAAAACCATAGTTATTAAGTCCTGTTTGCATCAAGGCAAGTTTGTAATTATCAGCTTTAATGAGAATTCTCCGTAGATCCTACAGACAAAATACTAACTCAAATAAACCCTTTTTGGAAAATGTAGTCAAATAATGATTACTTTTTCATGACTCTTCAACTAACAAACTTAAAATTCAAAATATCTCCTAACATACCTTAATCCATTTTATAAGTGACAAGGGAATATTTCAAACTGATAACACTTGTCTTATGTGACAAAGCTACATTAATTAATTCAAAACTGCAGCTTGAGAGAACGAACACATAGACAAGTAATCAAAAATATTAGAAATTTTCTAACAGTAAGAATATTGCTGGCTATGATAGCCACAAAAGGAAAGGTAAGCATTCAGAAGAATTAAAATGGTGAAGTAACACCACCAAACCAAAACAAAATATCAAACACAACAAGGAAATTCACATAAACTCATGTGAAGAGTTGTACTGGTTGTTTATGGAAGACATTTCTTGTTGAAATACCAAGCAGAACTTCTTACAAAAAAACAGAAGCCAATTCCATTCAAGTTCTTTTGCAAAGTTACACTTGAAAGTCTACTCCTATCTTTAAAAAGAAAAAGTAGTCAACTGCCTGTGAAAAATTTATGCTTTTTAATATTAAAATAGGTAATTCCAAGTTCTAGCAGAGGTTACCAGCACACAGATTTACTTTATTATGTGTGTAGCATAAAATGGGTCAAGTACGTTCAAAATATGTTTGTAATCTGCACTAGAAAGACACCTTTAAGGCATTTTGGCAGCAATCAGGGAATATTAGAATAGAAAGAGAAAACTAATCTGCAGCCTTTCCTCTTCTGGTAGTTTCTTGAGGCTGAATTCATATGCAGGGGTTTTTGTGATGTGTTTCCCCCCCCAGCAAACATTCAGATTACCTTTAGTGTCTCTATATCTTCAATCTTCACTACAAATTCATCACGTTCTCTGTACATTCCCTCTCCTTCACTGTCCATATTCTCCTCATCAGTACATCCTTCTATTGCAACAGTCTCCTGTATTTTTGCCAGTTGTTCTGAAGTCACAGCATCCTGTTGAGCTACTTTTAAGGGGTCAGCTGGATTCATTTTCTCCTGCACGTTGCCTACAGGAGCAGTTGTCTGTGGAGATTCCTGCTTTATTACAGCAGTGGTGGTGGTGGCAGCAGCAGTAACAACTGTAACTTTTTCAGTTTCTGAAGAAAAAATCCAAATTTTAGTTCAATTATCAAGGATTAGCAATGTAATATGGAACTAGATTTTTCTTCTTTTCTGTTACAATTTATATTAAAAGCAACTATTCTAGGAAAAACACCTGTTCTAGGAGTTAAAATAGAAGCAGTATCTTGACCACAACTAAATCTTAAAAAAAGCCAAAATACTGTAGCAAATATACCTCTGTTTGTATTAAACGGCAGCATCTGTTATCATCTGGATTTAACAAAGCTGAATGCTTTAGAAAACAATTTGATAGTCACAGACATGATCACCAGGTAATACTGTTGTGCTTTGTGACAATAAGCAAACACAACAGTAAAGGTTACACCACTGAATATTGTTATCTGCTGCTAAGTCATTTTAAATTGGATTACAGAAAGAAAAATACACATGAAATATGAAAATGTTTTCTGTGTGAGTTTTGGACATTTATCATTTATATCTTGTGATAATGTAACTGGAAGTTCCAGATTAAAACTTTGGCAATAGCCTAACGATTTTTAATATTAACAGAGGTGAGCAATGAGAACTGATGATACAAAACAAAGAAGGGAAAAGAACATTCTTTTCCACCTCTATTCCAAAGAGCCAAAGAAAAGTCCCACCTTTCAAAATTATTCTTTCCCACCTGAAAAAAATTAGAATCCTTTTTAAATATTACTTTACAGTCTTGTACATGCATTAGTTTTAACACTCACTTGCTGATCTAAAAGAAATCAAGTTAAAGTAACTATAACACAATCGATTATATCACTTAGGAAACTTAAGATAACCACTTTACAGTTTTGCTACAATCACTGCTAATTGTCGACTTTTTCACTTGAAAAATTATAAAAAAAGATAATGTAGCATATTTTAACAAAAGTGACTCCAAACAAATTATTTAAATGTCAAATTAATGTGTCAATACAAAAGCTATATATATCAAATAAGTGAGGATCCATTAAATCCATTCAGTAAAACTGTTAATCTGAAATGTGAAATGTGTTCTTCCAGATACATCACCTCACATTATTGCAAATATGTTCTATTTCTTCAGTGAGACACAGCTCTGACAGCTTTAATTATACACACCATTATAAGTTCCCCAGGTATATTTACATATTTGTACTACTTAATACTATCAACAAAAGACTATGTTTTAATATTTGTCTGTCTCTACTTATTTTCAAAAGCAGACAGAAGAGGGAATTACTTGAAAACCTCCAAAACACCAGCAAGAAAGAAAGAAAGATGTCATTATTAAGCATCTTGTACAAACAGTCTTGTGTGTCACAAAACAGGAAGGTGAATTGAAGAAATTGGTGACATAATTATTACATCCTTATGGATAACAAAGAAGATACAATAACATTGTAAAAGAAATCACTGAAAATAAAACACTAATGGAAATGCCCACCCAACAAAAAAACCATTTGAAACGTTTCTTTTGGATGTTGTACACAAAAATGGTTTATTAAAATTAACAAATTTCAGCAAGAGGCTCACACCATGGCACTGTCTGTATTTTGGCTTTCTGGGAAGAAAAGCAGTCATTGCTTTCTTGTTTGAAATATATATTCAACTGAAAGATCCAGAAGGAACTTCATCCTCTGTAGCAGCCTTCTTGAAATGCATGCACTTAACATAATTACACAGAAATATTCCCAGAAAAAAACAGAATAGTAATTAAGATGAAGTATTGTTTAGCATATCACATATTCTGCAATATTTTTCCAGTATCTTAGATGTGATTATTACAATTTAAGTTCAGTTTTGCTATGTATTTTTCAGTAAATCATGTCCCACCTAGAGAAAAAAAAAATCTCCCTCTCTCCTTTAATCTAAAAAGGTAAACCATTACTTCATTCCCTCTTGTTAAGAATTACTTTACGGGTCATGAGTTCTGAATCCTGAGAAGAGGTAAAGAAATGTTTCATTTTCTCCCTGTGATTATTTTGGAAGACAATGGTATTTCTCTGGAATTAGTACAGTTATGTCATTGGATGAATAGTTTCTAATCGCTTACCAGAAGGGAAAAAAAAAATCTTTACTGAAGAGACCTGTCTAGGCAAAAACATTCTGTATCCTGAAAATACTTCAAAACAAGGCAGCATCAGTTAAAAGCTCTAGACATGGATGTACAGCATGGATGTAACACAACTGAAACTGAAAAGTGTGTGAAAAACTAATTACTACTGTGATCAGTGGTTGCTGCCTGCCCCTCCCTGCCCAAACCAACCTTTCCCAGATTTTGTTCTTTTGCTAGCAACCTATCAACACACATGGAGCTACAACACTCCTGATCAATATGGCTCAAATGACTCCCACCTTGGACCAGCCCACCCAAACCAGTGCAGTCTACAAGTGCAAAAGTTGGTTCATACACATAGTGCAACTTCATCATCACAGAAAATGCATGTTTACCTAGCAAGAACTTACCACCTGCTGAATGGCAATTATTAATATATTCTCTTGCTAGGATTTTTTAAAAATAGGTTGAGAATCTCTGACATGATGTTTTGTTGAGGCTCCCAGATGAAAATCATATTTAGTATTCTAAGCCAGAATCGAACACATACATTATTCTAACTCCAGGCTAAAATAACTTTCTGGCATTAGTCCTACTTAAGTAGCATGAAAAAGTTTATTTACATATTTTCTAATTGTGGAAAACACTAGTTTAGTCCATAGTCAATATACCTTTTGAACAAAACTCTTAATTGTGGCCACAACCAAACCAAATCAAAACCTTTACCTGAAGACAGGTAAAATTATTCTTTTTTTTCCCATCAGCTACAAAAACCTCCTTCAACATATATACTTGTAGTAACCATTTTACCTGATTTGATCTTTTTGTCAGATGTATCATCCAGGGCTGACAATGCAGTAGAGATGCTCTTTTGAAGATCATGGTTACCACCCACAGAATCATCTTCATCAGAAGAAAATGAAGGTAACGTTTCTAAATTTTTCTTAAGTTCTTCATCGGCTTTTTTGGTTGGACTTTCTCCACTGACCTCAGCAGCCACAGGTGTTGCTGCTGTTGGCTGAGGCTTTGCAGAGGGCTGCAGGCAAGGGGCACGAACTATTTGTGTGACTGGTCTCCTAGTCCTATTTGGCATTCGTACAGCTGGAGTGGAAAACTGTTGCCTAGGCCCAGACTTTAGAAAGTCTAAAAAAGATGCAATAAATCCTGTTTTGACTTCAGGCTGTTTTTCTTCAACTTCTTTAATTTTTTGCCTCATTCTTTCCTGATGTTGGTAAGTATCATAACAGCTTTCAGAAACAGGAGAAGAGTATGTGAAACATGAATCATTTCCTCTTGAGTTTTGACGTTTACACTGTCCACTTCTTTTTACCTGTTTCTGAATTGCACTGTCATCTTCTGCAGCATTTTTGTTTTGGCTTTTTCCTTTGCTTTTTTTCTTCTGAAGGTTCCCTTGAGTTAAATCTTGGCATTCTTCTTCAGTTCTATTAATGGCTCCATCTGCACTTTGGGGCACAGAGAGCGGCTGCAACGGAACCTTTGCCTGGTTACCTGCTGCTGTACCATCATCACCACCCATATTAAAATCATTCTCTGAAGCAGCACTTTCCTCACTTAGGCTCCTACCACTTGAAACAAACTCTGTGTCTCTTGCATTCAGTGTACCATCAACAGAAGCATCATTATCTTCTTCAGATTCGTGACTGATGCTAGATTGTTTCTTAACTCGAACAGCCTCTTGCTCTTCTTGACCAGGACCAAGGGTGGGAGAGGTCATTCTTGCTGGTACACTTTGATCAGAAGTTTCAACGTGCTGTTGATCCAGGTTCACAGTTTTTGTCTGTATTGTTGACACTGGGGTAAGATTTAGAGTAATTTGGCCTCCATTGAGAGAAATATTATTTCTGCTTGCTGGCTTTCCAACTACAGTAGGTGAGGCACTGAAAACAGAAGACACGTGTCTGGAATCCAATGATCGGAACTGTGTTTTAGACTCCTCACTATTTTCAACAGTTTGGATTTCCTCTTCATTAGAAGCTGATTTGGCAAAGTCAGATGGTGTTACTCCACAGGCTGCTGCTGTTGCTGCTAAGATGTCATCCACATTGGATAATATATTCCTCTCGTCACTGAGAAGTATAGATTCTGGGAAGCATATTGAACTAAGAGAAACAAATTGATTTTTTGAATCATGTTGATTTGTCTGAGTAAAATGATCTTTTGCTGCCAAATGCTGCTGTAGTGGTTTTGAAGACTCAGAAATGTCCATTTTCATTACTTCTGAATTCTGACTATGAATCTGTTGCTGAGAATGACCCCCATTACTTTGAACAATGTGACCATCCATCTGAAGGAATGGATGTGTCACCTGCTGAGGACTCTGTATTCTTTGCACTTGAGGTGATGCCTTTGCTTGTCCTAAACCTGACTGCAGGATTGACTGGTGAAGAATCTGCAAGTCACAGGTTGACTCCAGCAGTACCTGTGCACTGGGCAAACACAGCTGGTGACCATGTCTTAAAGCATGAGGCTGAACCTGCGGTGGTGTGCTAATGACTTGGCCCTGCTGCTCTGGAGCTTTACTTTCATGTACCTTATGCATAAGAGAATGCTGTTGGTTTAGTTCCTTAGCACTCACAGTTACCTGTGTTGTTCGCATTAAATTAGCTGTCTTTTTGATATCATGGCTTAGGCTGGTGATATGGCCAATGTGTTGGGAAAGCTGCTCCACAGAACTGACCATTCTTTCATCTTTTTTTGTTCCTTGAAGAGTAAGTCCAACAACTTGATCTTCAAGACGAGAGTTGCTTCTGATTACACTTTGAGAGTATCTGTCATTTGCTTTCGAGACCCTATAGGATGCATCCTGAGCGCTGATCTCCTCCTCAGTTAGGCTTTGAGTGGAAGATTCAAGAGTAGCTTGCTGTTGCAATGCCTGCATATCCTGCATTGATAATTCCTCCTCCTGTTTCGACGAGGCATACAAGTTAGAGTCAGACTTCCTTTTAACATAGGACTTTGTTTCTGAGGAAGGTCTGTTGTTCTGCAGCGTCTGGGAATGAGCTGGGGATGCAAAAGGAGACTGGACAGATGGCAAAAACTTTTGAGACTGCGGAGAGGAGGATTCTTGTGACTGAGAGTTCTGAGAAGAATGTAAAGAAATATAGCTTTGATTAGGACTCGTGGCTGGAAGAGTTTGTACCCGAGGAGAGGCATTAAAGGAAAGAGAAGGCGACGTTAATGTTAAAGACTGCCCTGAAGAATAGCTTTCTGAAGGACTAACAGCTGCTAAAACTTGTGATTGAGATGAAAAATTAACTTGGGACTGGGTAACTGGAGATAAACCCTGAGAGTGACTAGAAGAGTAGCTCTGAGCTTGGCTGACTGAAGAAAGTTCCCTCATTTGCCCAGAGTAGTTCTCATTTGGAACTGAGGTCAATACCTGTTCCTCTGAGGAGTAACTTAGAGTCTGACTGTCAGAAGTAATAGCTTGTGATTGCCCAGAAAAAGTCAATGTTTTATACAGTGAGGGCAGCTTCTCAACCTTGCTGGATGAGAAATCTTGTGAGTGGCTGACGGGTGGCACATTCTGAGCCTGGCATGCAACATAGTTTTGGGATTGACTGACCGACAAGAGGCTGGGGAGCTGTGCTGTAGAATAGATCTGTGCTTGGCCTGTAATGACAGAACTCTGGTTTTGTGCAGTTTTGGCATAGCTTTGTGTCTGCACAGTGGGAGCTACACTTTGCGGCTTGGGGGTCTTTGTTGACCTCGGAGGCTGCTTCATGGAACAGTTTTTCACTTTTGCTGTGGAAGCAGACGGAAAACCAGGTGATGGAATTGCAGATGTGTATGACTGAGCAAGTTCCACTGTGACTTGAGAAGTCTTCTGCTGTGGTCCTCCATTGCTCACCTGAGTAACATCTCCAACTGGACTGCAGGATAACGTGGAGTGCCTAGATGTATCCTGAAAGTTAACTCCACTTGTACTTGTTAAATAGCTGTGTAAGGAATGCTGTGAAACAGTCAGTTGAGGCTGGACAGACTGAGTACTTGAAGGCCGCTGGTGGTGTTTAATAACACTACATTCTCGCTGAAGTGCTCTATCCATGGAAGCAGTGGAACCAGTGAAGACAGATGTGCTATAGGCCTGAGACACCTGCTGAGCTCCTCCAAGGGTCGAAGGCAACAAACTAAACTGAGGTTGCAAAAGATGGGGTGCAGATTCTTGAGCAGAACGATATGTTGATGACTGAGGGGGTACACTGGTACTCAGAACAGAGCTGCCCAGGCGCTCGAATGTCAAAGCAGTTGGAACAGTGCCTTGCGATGTTTTAATCTGTAATAAAGGATCGTGGGTAGTTAAGAGACCGTTCGATGTAGCACTGAAAGTAGCATCTTGAAGAGTAAGAGAAGGGGTAGTAGCAAAGTTTCTGCTGCTGAAGGTGTTGGGATGCTGATACGCTGATAAAGCAGAGGTCGGTGGAAACGTTCCAGAGGTTGGCAAAGCTCCAGTAACAAATAGTTCTGTGGCTGTCGAGGAATGCATACCTGGAAAAAACAAAAACAAAACAAGAAGGAAAAAGGAGCATAAGGGAGCTTTACAAGTTACAACACACTGCATTTCTATAAGTCATTTAAGTGCAAGCTCTTACAACATTTACAAATATAATGTTCTTTAAAATCACCACCCTTTTAAAAAACCCAAACATACATAGGGAGGAACTTATTGTTGGTAATTTTCAAAATGGAAGTGCAGGGTTTTTTAAAAATGCCAAACTCTATACCCTCAGTGAATTGCCGAGGGAAGAACTCATATCCTTAATATGCAAACTGTTGATAAAAAAATTGTACAAGATTAATTCTGCTTTGAAATCGAAGGCCTCTTTATCAGTTTTTATTTCAGTTTAAAAAGAAGGTCAGAGTAAACTGATCAAAAGCCCCGGCCACGTTTAATAAACAGTAAAAAGGCAAAATTACACCTTAGCAGTTGTAATACATACATAGTTTAAGAAGCAATCCCATCACCTGGATTTACCCTCACCAATAATTTTATAACTCACTTTATGGGAAACATTTCAGAGCATACAGTGAACTAGCTAATGGTCTATACACTCTGCAATTCATTTTCTTAAAGGAGGAGTTTGATTTTCAGTACAAGCAATAAATATGATTTGTATGCTTTCTGAAGTGAGAGTCCCAAATATCCAGAGACAGCAATTATCTGCATGGTGCAATAGCAACCATCCAACTGAAAAGTATATTACTTATTTGCATCCAGCCATTGGTATGACATCCTGGCTTAAACAAGATTTCTCAACAGAATACACTACTCCAGCTGAAATAGGAGTGTGAAATTCCCCTGCAAGCTTTGAGGCTTAGAGCAGTGATCCATATCATTCAGTGCTTTTCACCCTGTAACTTGCAGACACTGGTGAAGTTTGTGTACTATTTCCAAAGTCTACCAAGAAAAGTGAAGAAGGCGAGTTTATTCCCAGAGAGGCTTAAAATCCTTGTAAAGGAATCAGTTTCCACTGGGAAATTTACCAGGGTATGCAAATCAGAAAAAATTAAAGTCAGTGGAATGATTTGACCTTTTTCAGTTCCTCCTGCACACTTAAAACAGTTTTTTAGCTTTGCATCATTTAAGAATAAATAAAAACTCTCAGTAAATAAAGCTTGTTTTGAAACAAGTACTTCAGTTAAAAAAATATTTCATTTTACAATGCAGTAAGTCTTCTTAAGCTGATTGCAACTTAATCATACAATTGCTTTTGAAGTTTCAGGTGAAGCTGAGAAATAAATTCTTTGTTTCTCCATTTCAGTCCAAGACAAACTGATATGAAGGGATGTGATAGTGAAGGAATGCCAAGGTATTTTTCCTTAGTCAACAATAAGGTCTTTCTGAGCAAGAAAGCATAAACAGTGTTTTAATGCACTTCTCCCCCCTATTCTAAAAAACTGCAACATCATGTACAACTGGGTTCTCTTTTACTGAACCCTACTGCTAGCACAAAGATAGGGTCATCCAGAAGCATCAAAGAAGGGGAAGAATTTAAACCTGTTTTAACTGTAGATGTTCATTTCTCATCTAACCTGTATTTTTCCTTTCTCTTCCATAAATCAAAACCCTTCCAACTACACCCGTAACTTCTTAAACCAGACAAGAGCCAGTCACAGGAGCACTAGTATGGCAGAACTGCTGCCCTTTATATTTTAATATTTGTTCAGGAGCAGACAAAAGGTATGGCAAAGGAACTAAGTTGCGTGCACAGACACACCTCACTACCCCAAGAAAACAGACCACTGATAACACAACCCACAGATCAAAGGAACACTTGGAAGGACAAATATAACAAACACAATGTTCTTCTTCTTCCCCCAAAATCAGCAGCTGTGGGGTTTGGAGAAAACCCCAAAGTAAGAAACCCTTCTTAAAAACGGTCACCTTGCAAAGTGAAGAGCTCTTGCTTTCCCTCATCAAAAAAGTTTGTAGAAGACAAAGCTCTTAAAGGACACTTGGGAAGATCGAGGGTTACAGAAAAGCAGCAAAAGTATTAAAGGACAACAGATAGCTCAGAGAACTGGTAATACTGAAAAATGGGCTTACTGATGAGTTCTTAGTAATGAGTACTGAGAAGTCTCAATCACTGGTACCAACATCAAACCCGACCCACAGCATTTCTCCCCATTCTTCACAATTCACTGTTAGGCAGGCTGCAATGGAGAAAATGCTAGGATGAAGAGAAAAAAAGATTTCTTCCCAGCTGACATTCTGATGTGAGGATGGGTCATCATAACTCTAAACTCATACCTGATTTATATTAAGATTGTTTGCCAGATTAACAGTGTGCATCTTCATCTGTGCTCCCACATATCTGCTTTAGTCAATGGTGAGTTAAAAGCCACAGTCTCCATTCTTAACTTTTTGAGTAGCTCTTCACAGAATGCAGCTGCACATTACCCTCAACAGAACGAGTGCAAACTGGCAACAAAAGGACTGTTCCACTCTTGCTACCTTGTGCCTCCTCCCCAAATCAGAACAGCAATCATACAGCTGCACTGAGACACAGATCAGCTTGCTGATACAGAGGAAAACCATCCCACCAAAGGAAAAAAGCCACTCAAACATTTTCTGTCAGATCAGTGAATAGATCCTGCACCGCACAGCTGCACAATCACTCCGTAAGATTAACCAGAACTTGAAGCTACCCACAGATGCAGTAGCAACACTTATCTTGGTGTGACTGTCTACAGCGAGCTCAAAATCTGCAGTTTCCTGCTCTGCACAGAAGGCTTGACAGATGGGGGAGGTTTATGGAAGGCAGTCAGTCTGCCAAAAGAGATGGCACGTTTGTTCAGTTGTAAATTAGATCCCTTATTTCTATGTGACATGCACCTCAGACCTTCTTTTTGAGAACACCTTGCTTGTTACTTCCATGTACAAAGGGGCCAAAGCTACCCATAGACTTTTAGTACTAGTATCACAGAAGAACTATCACAGGGAACAGAGTTTGAGAATGAAAGGTTTGCTAGGATGTACAGGTAGTGTGCCTGAACATACTTATAGTGATAGTGAGACTAGTTCCAAACAAAGCTGGGAGAATAAATTTGACTCGTTAGACAAAATAATATCCTATGCATCTAAATTCCTTCTAAACAACCAGAAGTTCTGCTCATATAAATCTTATGCTAACATAATTTCATTGATTTTGATATTTTTAAATGTTGAGATGTAAAAGAGGTAGAAAACATGCAGTCTTTTCAGTTAGTTAGAATATTTTTGTATCAAATCCTCCCAAACATTCAATGTAACAACGACAAAATTTTATTTCAAGAGAAAATTTTCACCTGTCTGCCAGGAAGGAGCCCTGAATTGTGGTAAAAGGGTAGATCCTGAAGAGACTGTCTGAGCAGTACGAGACTCGATAGCAGAGAGAAAATTCATAACTGAAGAAGTTTCCTTAGTGTTACCTCCAGCACTGTGCATACTGGTATCAAATATTCCTGAAAGACCTAGATGATAGCGGAGGGAAATGAGACAAAACAGATAATTCAGATGAACTTCAAAGAAGCAAAATCAAGTAACAAGGATGTATGTTCATAATTCACTAAAACACCCCCATCCTACGAAACATTAGCATTGTTAAAGTACAACGATTTTTCTGTGTTTAACTGTTATGCAGTGTGACAACTGTAAATTGGAACTTCAGTATACATTTTAAAACCTATTATTAAATGTATGTCAAATATGATGCTTCAAACAATATTTAGGTACACCAGTAAAATTTTTCTTTTATCTGAAGATTCACTGTTCTATTTTCACCTGGTTAAACATTCAAAATTCCTCCTGAAACGTGTTCAACTTTGCTATATCCACTTTCTCCCCTTTTGGGCAGCTTATGGAAGTTTGGACACATCTATAGGACTGGCACATGAAAAGGGGTTTTGGTTGCATTCCCTGTTTCAACAAACACCTTTATGTGTTTCCCATTGCTCAGACTTTTCAATAGCAGGGGGCTCAGTGGGAAGCACTGGTGAGACCCAGAGTTGTGAGTAACTGAGATTATGTCAAGACTGCAGTTCTGACCCTCCATCATCCTGATCAAGGACCTGGCCAGGAGACTACAGACTCCAGTCAGCACATGAGCTCAAACACCTTTCTTTGGAAACTGGGTTGCAAAGTGAGCATGAACAGGTCAAGCCCCGTGTTCTCCTGACATGGAGACAGGATATCATCAGGATCAAACACGGATCCCACTGCAGACGTCACAGAGCCTAACCCACTGTTACATTTTAAATAAATTTTAACTTTTCCCCAGCAGCGCCTCAGTGTGCACATGGAAGTACCAGCAGCAGCGTGTTCCAGCTCGCATCAATTTTGCTGTTTGCTTTAGTCTAGAGGAGCTGGCAGCATTTCTGCCGCTGGCTCGGAGGCAGACAACGTTTGGCCCTTATGCGTAGGCCAAATCCCAAAAAGCTGTATTTTAAAGAATAAGTGCAGCTTTTTCAAAAAACAAGATACCAAGCATAACCTGCCTTTATATTTTCCTTTCTACTTACGACATTTTAATAAAAGCTAACAACTGTTAACTTTCTGCTACATACTCAGCTTTCCTAATACCAGTTGCCACCACTTACATGACAAACTCCCTTTCATTATAAAATTCATTAATGTTAATCTAAATTACATAAAAGTTGGGGGTTTTTTTACTCTGTAGCTATTTAAGCAGTATTCTCATGATATGGACAGTTACCAGCAGGATGTTGCGTAGTTGAGTATCCAGGAAGCTGATGAGAAGCTGTATATGTCTGTCTGTGAAGGTCTGTTTCTGAATGTGATGAATGTCCTCCTCCATAGCTAAAGCTAAGGAAGAAATTAAACATTATTAACAAAACATACAGCTAGAGAAACAAAGAACAATTATGAAATTCCAATCAAAAGCCAGAAAGTTACAGAAATACTGGAAAACTCAAGCCCAAGATCAGACAGATGTAGTTCTGCTAGGATATCACAAAAAATGTTAATCAGATTTAAAAAGTACTATGAAACCTAAAAAGCCAAAGGGTGGGGGAAAACCTTACAAAAATCAAAGCTGATCACAGAAAAGTTTATAAAGGACTAGGTCAGAAAGAGTTCAACTGTAAGAAACACTGGACACTTTTTGTAATGATTTACTGATGTAAAGTCTGCAAAGGAGGGATCTATGAATACATGCCCACTTTAACATTTCCATTTTTAATTCCATTAAAACTTACAGGACCTCATTTAATTCAAAGGCTGGAATGACCAGGAAGCTGCGGGAGCAATAGTTTTTAAAAAGATTTTGGTACTTTTGCTACAATTTAATAAAATTGACAGTGAAAGCACTACCAAGTGACAAATCCATCTTCAGACCTCCTAGCATTAAATGTAAGTTAATGATTCACAGCTTTTATTTAACATATTTAAGTGAGTCACCTAAATTAATATGATGTTTCAATCAGGCTTAATGGAAGCAAACTGAAAATATACATTGTCTGGGTCCATGCAAAACCAATAATGCAGAAAAGAAATAAATGCAATCTAAACATCAAGCAACCTTAGGAACCTGCCAAAAGCCCTAATGATTTTCAAAAGCAGAAAACAGAGGGGGAAGCAAAACAAAATCCCCAAACTTTCAAGCTTTCAAACTTCCACAGACTCAGCTCTGCATAGCACCTGTCAAATGGAAAAAAATGAAGGCCAGCATGACCAAGTAACCATTTATCTTCTTCCTTTCTTGCCTTTTGGACATTAAGTTTATAGGTAGCTGCTACTTACTCCAGTGCACATGTGAGACTGCTTTAAGTTCAAAATTCAAGTGTAAACAAATGCCAAAACAACCCAAACAACAAAACCCACAGCCCTCCTGCTGCCTGCTGTAAGGGAGACTTCCCTCATCTTCCATCCCTGGGGATGAGGGGGCAGTCACTCTGCATAAGGGAAAAATTGAACTCTCAGTGCCAGGAATCATGACATCATGGGAAACTTTTATAGAAGACACCAAATAATATAAAAATTGGCAACTTGGCTGGATTTGCTTCATTTTCATTAAGATGACGAGAGGAGCCAGATGAGCCTCTTAGAGCATTGTGACCTGTACACATCATGAACCAGTAAGAGCCTGTCTGTGCAGGACTTTCCTGCCTGAGATGCACTATCAGGGGAGGTATTTTCCACTTCAGCAATGCTCTATAGTCAGCATGCGAGGCTAAAGCACAAGCTAAAGAATGAACCAAAATACTTTGAAAAAACAAAGACCCTCAGCTACTCCTTTTCTCAGTTGTGCTCACTGTCTAGCACTTTAACACCTTTCACAGCAATAATTGCAATTTAGAGAATTGCCAAACCTAACTTCAGAGTCAGCAGATCCCTGTGCTTATGCTGTAGAGGACAGATCTTTGTGCAGTTCAACACTATGCATCAGCAACTGATTTCTATTATATGCTGACTGAAATCTAACTATTTGCATCACTGCTATGGACAATTGGCAGACATGATTGCATGACACTGTAGGTTATTTTTTTATTTACAGCTTTAAGCATTTTCTATTATTTCCAGACCAAAAAAAAAAAAAAAGAATTTGCAACAGTGCTCTGCCCATAAAACATTATGCAAGTAATAAAGCCAATTGAAATGCAAGTATTTTCACAAGAAAAATTTTAAAGTTAAGGTGGTTTGGGGTTTTTGAACAAACTTGCATAGCTGGGAAAAACATAGAACTTCAGAGACATGAAGCTTTCTTCAGGTCTTTTTAATAAAGAAAAAAGCATTACATGAGAAAATAAGTTTCTAAGCTGAAGCATGGCAGCGCATGCATTGTTGGCAAGAATTATCTTCGCTGACACAAATGCTGAGCTTGTGAAAACTTTCCTGCAACAGCAATAGGTTGTACTTAGGTTTTCTTGCAAGTTTACTTACAGCATTTACCTATATAAAAGTATGTGGTGCTGACTTCTCTTTCATACACGTTTTAAAGGCAAACTCTGAAGTCCTACAGCAGCACAGCTTCCTTTCCCCATTCTGTATTTTCAGGCTGAGAGGCGCTCTGGTGGTGTTCTAGGCAACTGGGCCTACATTTTACAGCAAAAAACCGTTCCAGATGAGGTGAGACACCCAAAATCACTACAGTATATCAAGGAATATCGCCTTGTTCCTCCTCTTAAATTGTAAAAGCAAAAGGTCATGAGCAAAAAGTGGATGAACTTTAATTAACTATCTGAAAATTTTGGAAATTAAAAAAATTGTTGTGAGAGGGCCTTTTGTGTTTGGTTTTTTTTCTGTTTGGGGTTTTTTTATTATTATTTGTTTGTTTTATTTTAAATTTCTATTTATTCTGGTTGTTTGGTGAAGACTGTGATTCATTTCCCCTCTCTTCACTCCTCTACAATTAACACCTTTTTTTGTAAAGGGCAGGTACAGCACACACAAATACCACAAGACGGCCTAACACACAAGCCCGTAGACCAGAAGCAGAATGCTCTGGAAGATAAAAGTAACTTGTAACACAAACTTGGACAAAGACTTTGTAACAAGGAGGGCGGTAGGATTAGCACTGGGATACAAAATAACCTCTAGACTCCAGCACTCAGAAACATTGTTAATTACTAGAACATCAAAATTCTAGTAATGATGGGCATCTTAAGAACACTCAAAGTATACGATGGTGCTTTTTTTTAATACAAGCTCATAGTTAATGCAACCGCAACCTCAAAAATGAATCTGTCTTTCAATAAAAAACATTGTATTTATTTGAACAGTTAATTGTTTATTGTATAATTACTGGTTTCTGGAATGTAGATTCTTATCTCAAAAAGTCTTGCATATATGCCTTCAGTTTACATAAGCTTATCCTAAACAAGCACAGCAATCTGAGAGATTACTGCCTTAGGGTTTCTTTTTATAAAATTTAATTTTTAAACAGATGAACTTACACAGCATGTAATTCACATATCAAAAATACTTCCAGCATGGCAAATAATACCCTTATGTCTACCAAGCTCTTTGTGCTCTTGTTTAGAAGTTTGCTACAAGTGCGCGAGTTCTTACTTGTACTGAAATGTCAGATAAGTTACTGCAGAGACATTCACATTACTTGGTACTTTGTTATGCACTGTTCCAAAAGCACTTGGCACTTATCACTGATTATCACAATGATTTCCCACTTCCACTGTCATAGTGAACTGCACAATGGAGTGATTACTGCTAGAAAATAATATTAATTTGATACACAAATCTGGAAAATAGTTCCCCCTGAAGTATTTTTCATTGAAAAGATGCATTTAATTTTCGAGTAATATTTAAGAGATATCCTGGAAAGAATTATCATTATTTGTCGTTGCTGTAACAATGCAACCAAAAAATACATTTGACAGTGGAAGTGAAATGACTCAGGTATTAATCGGATTTTTTTCACCTACATCAGTTGGGCTAATAGAAGATTTTTACTTCTCCAGTAAAATTTCTGGAAGAAAACTAGTCATTGCACTTGCATTGTTACTAAAATACCTCAACCTTGATTTACAACTCCTTTTTGTTAGCCCAGATTAACTCTGTCAGGAATCGTCCCTTCACACATCTGTTTGTATTGCTATTCTCATGATCATTTATTTTCAAAGCATTCTTCAATCCAATAGTTTCATACAAATTCAGGTCTCCATCTGCAAAAGGTTATCGAGTCCCATTGCACTCACCACCCTCCTCACTTGCCAACACAATTACCAGGTTTATGCTTTACACAAGTGAGGGATGCATTTCACAACTTCAGACTCAGATGGAAGTATCATTTCTACGTGGAAACAAAATTTAGCTGCAATAAACACTGGATATAATATAAAATACAAGTAAGTATTTTTATTTATTTTACTTTCTTCAAATAACATTGTTCTCTGAGGCATCCATACAGAATAAAACACAGAAATGAAAAAAAAAAAAGCACTTTACATAAGTATCTTTGTCCCGTTTCCATGTAATGGCACTTCTTTTACCAAGTATTAAGTATATTTTTTCATCTTGCTACTTTATTTTCTAGGCAAATCTTCATCACAGCTTAGCAATTTTTTAGGTTTTTGATTGATTGATTGATTGATTGATTGATTATTTTGCATTTGGTGTTTTTTGGGGGGGAGGTTGTTTGGATTATTTTTAGTTTAGTAACAGCAGACATTCAAATACTAGGGAAACTCACAATGCTTACACGGAAAGCAGACCAGAACTCTTCAGGAGCAAAGGATACTTCCGGGTGCAATACATTGTTCTTAGGCCCTTGTAACTCCTGCCTCTCATATAAAGGAAAATTGCTACAGAAAACCCCACATTAAATCCCACAGCACTTTCAAAGCATTCAAATGGTGCAGGCTGTGCTCGAAGTGAAACTGGACACCTACAAGACAAGTAGGTGCACAGGAAACTCCTGACTCCACAAGATCCGAGAGGTGCTCCCACCACCCTGAGAAGGGAACTCAGTGCCCCAGCACTGGGATCCTGCACAGGCTGAGAAGTCTCAGACCAAAACAACCAAGCCCAAAAAACAAAAGCCAACAACCCAGTCTGCATACAAGGCATCAGATTTGAGGCAGACCAGGAAATTTGATCTCATTTTTGTCTGCCTGTTCTGCCTTACTGAAAACAAGAGCTCCTGTGAGAAGATGACTCGGCACAGCCCCATTCTAATTAAATCACCATAAAGGAGATTAAAAAGAACAGTGATAGCCTCGCACTGGCAAGAAAATACTTTTAAATCCACACTTTGCATTTTATCTTACTTGAGATATATGTGAAATAGGGGAAATATCACTTAAGTTTCCCTCTCTATCCCAAAGCTCAGCCACTTGACAAAGGAGTCTCTCTTCAATCAGCTCCTTAGCTGTGCAATAGCAAATTCCATTCGGAGACCAAAAGCAAAGCCATAAAACCAACAAATGCACTTCTAAATATTAAAAATGTCATTCTAAATATAAGATATAGAAACTGACATGCAGCTTACGTCTCTTTTTGTCCACTGTATTTGATTTTAGACATGTAAAGTGCAGTTCCAGGTTGCATTACCTGCTGACAAGTGCATAGTTAGGATTGCTTTAATGTGAGATACAACATTTATTATTTTGCTTAAATACTTATCTTTGTTAATTTGCCTTTACTCAAGCAACTCGTGGAGAAGGAATGGAAGAGTATTACTTGAAAACATTACTTGAATTTAATACAGATGAATTGGAGGGTAAATGGCCCTTCAGCTGCCCATTGTAACTGCAAGAGTTCCCTGTTTGCTACAATCAAACTAGAATGTAATTCAGCATCTAAGGGTTATCTGCAGCTCAGAATAAAATTAAAATTTAAAAGCAATATTAGAAGTAGATAACTTTAATCCAGAAATGGGTTTATTCTTGTATTTTAAAAAAGCCATGACTCTAAGAAGCAGAGGAAGGAGTTGCCCAGGAAGAAATTTGCTACTTAAATTTGAGTTCAATACCATTAGTAACATCAAGTCACTTCTGTCCAACACACTTCTGGAAGTTTAAAAGCACAGAAAGCCCTTAAAGACAACAGAAAACAGAAACAGAAAATGTTTCAGAAATTAATTCCAGTGGAAAACAAATGCCTTCTCAGCCCAGAAACTCATTTCAGTGCAAAATATTTTTAAAATGTATACAATATGTGATTTTTCACTTCTATTTCCCAGCCACAGACATACTGGGGGGAGGGGGAAGACACTGCAAGCACAAATTTGGGTTGAAGCCTGAAAATGTTGGCAGGTTCAAGAAAAATCGGAAACCAGCCTACTCCCTGCATCTAATTCCCTTGATCCTCTCATTAGATTATACAAGACAAGACAAACCTTAACACTGTATTTGCACAAAGAGAAAGAATATTTAACAATCCAGAACAGTTGCAGTATCCATGAGACAAAAGAAAAAAAAATTGCTACTCGAAAAATAAAGTCCACTACTGAAAAATCAAAAGAAAATAATCTCTAAAATTAATACCTCAAGGTACATAATGCATTCTTTTAAGAATACCATACATCTTTAGCATTTGCCTAGCCTGTTCTTTAATTATAACAAGAAATAAATAGATATCAATATTTTCAAGTATTATTAACTATCTATTAGTGTTGTTCTTGAAGACAGATGACTTTTGGAAAGATGGAAAACATAGAATCAGACTCCAGTACTGAAGTAAGTCAGCAAAGCACAGAAGAGAAGCATTTTATCGACAAGCTCCACTGTTTGTTGGTTATGGCACATTCTCCCTTCTAATGCAATTACACACTACACATCCAGTGTAGAATATATCCCATCCTAATAAACCAAAGGCAATCACCCTCCACTCTTTCATTAAAAATGAAGCTATAATGTTAATTTTCCCCTTCAATTCAAAGGCAGAGCCACCAAGAGCATGGCTGAGACTGCCACAATGTGGGCCAAGGATTGCCCGGAGGTACTTGCGAGAGGAAACGCTCATTACTTCCTTGCTTTCTAGGAGCAGAGATAAGGGGCTTCTAAGAATTAGATTTTGAGGTAGAAAATTACATGCAGGGAGCTGCCTCAATAAGCAAAAGTTCATGCTGTTCCTGTGATTCTTCACCTGAATATATATTACATCTTAAGGGAATAAAGAGATTTTATGGAACAAAAGGTCCATCTCCCTTTTATTCCCATGTTAATGTGTCTGAACTCCTTACGCTTGAACCTTTTAAAAATGAAAAGCCCAAAACCGCTTCAGGAAAGCCAAAATAGTCTTACTGGGACTTCAATACCTGAGTGCAAGTGCTGGCTTGTCTGATTAAGTAACCTGTGGAGTTCTTAACAACAAAGACAATATAATTCTGTTTTCATAAAATAAGTTAAACTTTCTTGAAAATATGTATACAAAAACTAATATTCAGATTAAAAATGAGCTATTTATAAACTTCAACTTCAGTTACTACTGAGGGACAGGACAAACTACTTTATGTCATTTTTTAATGCATACAACCTAAATCAGCTTTCTTTATGAGATTATTTATGGCTGAAATGCAGTACATTTAACAAAATAATTTTTTTTAAAAATCAGAATTGGTAAATTTGGTACCACTTCTCTTGGCTTTGACAAAAAAACTTTGTAACTTAACCAAAACAACTATCTAACAGAAATTTTGCAGCTTACAAAATGAAACTAAAATTAAACTGTTCTACAATAACGTCAGTTTTGAGCTCCTGATCCTCGTTTAAAGATTTCAAGGTCTGGAGAGGAGCTTTCAGTGCTTTTCTGCTCTGAATATTCAAGCCTAACTCTGATGTCCTTACTAACAGTATCATTTAGTCTCCACATCTAAACAGACACTGTTACACATATCCTCCCAATTTATATTATAATGCAGTGTCAGAAATAATTTTAAGACATTTGTTTGCCAAGCAATGTTGTGGGGATTCATACATCTTCCCTGACAGCTTCTACTCTATCAGCCCCTGCAGAAACAGGAGTACCATTATGGTCTGTGTAGCTTCCACCACTGTAAGATCTGCAATCTTATTTTCTTGCCTTTTGAGACATTGGATTATTTTGTCACTATTTATTTATCCTCTTCTCTTACCTTCTCTCTGTGAAAGAACTTTTGCTTCACCCAGCATAGAGAGAATAGCTGTGATTTTTTAAATTAGCAATACTTCTCTCCTAGAGTTTTACTTACAATTTCAAAAGATTTTAGTAACAGACAGTAATGGAAATCTAACACTTTATCTCTGATATGTGATGCTATTCTGTTGTCAAAAGTGTACTTGGGGCATATTCGAAACTCTTCTCAAGATCATTCCAGTATTAATGGTTGAACACACAGCATAATCCTCTATTACAGCTGAAATACACACAAAAAAGATTCCATTACTTTTAATAACAAAATTTTATTTCAAAATATAAAAATCAGCAGAGCGTTATCTCAAGATGTGGCTTAGCCACATCAGAGCCTTAATAAAATTACAATTCATTTTACCTATTGAAATGCTTTTCAACCCTCATCCTCCCCCAGTTATTACAGCATCATATTTTGTGGCAAGCTTGAGTCTTGCCTTTAGGATACTACAGGAATACTTGATATCCCATTTCTTAATAAGCCCTTTATTTTCCATTTATATGGAAAAGATGATGCTGAAGTTGAGATTTTCATCACAAAAAGAGGTAAGAAGTGCAAATACATATGTGCTATACACTGACAGAGCCATCTTATGCTGTCAGTAGGCTCTTTTCATTCCCAAACCTCGAAGCACTTTCCAGTTCCATAACCCATGGAATACCTTGTCCTTTAACCTAGGGAGACCAAGGCACAAATAATAACCCACTCCAATTTATAGCCCTCACCACCGAGTCTCCAACACTCAGTACTGAAATAAGTCAGTTTCTCAAGGTTTTGTGAAGTTAAAATGCACCCCTGTGAGGAGCAGAGGACTCAGGGCCCACAGCCACAGAACTGGCATAGAATCGGGGCATCTACTCAGTGCCCACATCTGAGGTCAAACATCTTGCCACCCTACAGCCAAAATTTCAAGGCCATTAAATGGGGTCTAAGCCTCCCAGCATGTCCATATGTCCAGTACAGTGTTTTCCACATCTCACAACACACTACAAGGGCTAAGCAGCTCATACGAGCTCCTTTAGATTCAAAACAAGAGGTATCCCTATGACTAACACTACTTCTATCCCAATTTAGGAGGTGTGCCCAGGAAAGATCTACCATATTAACAACACAGTTCATCATAAAACACAGCAGCAAAGAGTCCTTTACATTAAAGAAAGCATCACAGGGTATTATTACCCAAGTTTATAAGGAAAATTAGCATAGCTCTTGAATTCAGCTCTTATACGTCTTCACAAGTGCTCTCCTCATCCTAAAACAGGTCTAAATTTACATTTTTAACCTTGCAAAGGGGACCCTGCCTATCGTTTCATTTGTCACAAGTCACTATTTAGTTGAAAATACCAGATGAACCCAGTTGCTTGTGAATGCTTCAACTGGAAAACGTGCACTGATCAAAACTGTAGAAATATAGTTACAGCTACGTGGCACTTACTTTGAGATGGGAAAAACTTCACTATATTATACAAATTCCTTGAATATGCCCCAGATATTGATTTGAGCTTTTACAATGATCATACAAATGTCTAAACAAAAACAAGTATTAATCAAGATCAAAACAGCATACGCACCCAAACTAAAAAAAAAATACCCTTTAATTGGTTAAAAAACCTGTATTCTCTTAAAAACAGTAACAAAAGGGAGTTTTTTTGGAGGCAAAAAGATGAAAATCGCATCTCTCTCCAGTGGCGCTATCAGTAACCTCCAGCTCACCAGTGCCAGCAACTGGAGGTAGTTAACACATGGTTGTGTTCAGAGTACTGAGGAATTGGCTTTCTACAACCACTCTTTGCACAGCAAATGAACAAATGTTCAGATTCAAGAAAAACTTATTAGAAATCCTATTCTTGGCAGACTCGGTAGAACATAATGAAATGGGACAAACATAGGGATTGAAGGATTATTCACTGTCTAGCACTGGAATTTTTGACACGAAGACGAGAGAAAGTAAACAGGATGTGGTGTGAAACACCAAGTTGCCGTATTTCTGAGAGGGATTTCCTGGTCAGGAAAAAGGGCAGCACGGAAGGTGCAGCACAGGCTGGTACACTCCGCATGGCCCACGCCACGCAGGCGCAGTGACCCTTTGTCTGGCACGTTCTGGATGACCAAAAGCTCTCAGAACAACTTGCCAGACATCTGGAAATGCTAGACGAAGGGCTGGAGCCCTCCAACTCTTCTCACAGAACACTGCCAGCTGAAAAAGGAGGTATATCTCCAACCAAATATAGGTGTATGACTGCCCCTAAGTGTAACTCCTACAGGATTATTAAGGAATAAATGTTCCTTAGTATCCTGCTATGTAAACACTATTACTCTAAGATAAGGATGCCTAAGGGTGCCTTCTTCCTGCTGAGCATAATTGGTTGTGCTTTTCCAAGTCCTAAGCAAGCAACACAGGCAGGCATGTAGAAGGAAGATGAAAAACAAGAAAAGCAATATGGGAAAGTAAAAGCTTGTCTAAACATATGTGGGTTCCTGCTGAATTGCTTTGGAATAAGAAACTTTCAAGTATGCAGAAATCCAGGAATAAGACCTCCTTGCCCCTGTTTGTAGACCATCATCAGAGAAGTTCTGAGGAGGCTCCTAACGAATATAAGTGTCCACTTAGCCCCAAGTCTGTCCAAAGCAATGAAACAAAAGAAGCAATGCAACAATAGGTGAGAACAGCAGAAGTAAACCCAAATCTTATGAAATCTGCCCAGTGAGACAAGTAAATCTAGTACTTAATAACCACACACTCTGTCCTCTCTGAAAACATTTCTCTTTGCTTAAAAATTCAAAGAATTTTCTCTTCTCTGTCACTTGCATGGTACAGCGAGAAATGCTGTGCTTGAAAGGCTGAATTCTGCATGCTGCTCAAAGTTATTTTTGTCACAGTTAAGGCTGCTAAGGAAAGTTTGAAGTGAGACTATAAAGGCACTGTCTTTTAACTGTTTTTTGTTTTGGTTTGTCTTTTCTTTGTTTGTTTAATGTATGGAATAGGCACTCATCATGCAAAGTAACTTCTTGACATGCAAATTTGTGAATGCTTTGACAAAATACAACAACCAAAGATATCCACGCAAAATACACCCACTCTATAAGAGCTCTAGTATTGTTTAGAATTAATATAGTTCAGGCATAGGTGCTTTTTTCCTGACAGGAAAAAAGATTTTTCTAAAAACAGCCTCCTTCCTATGACAGCATTATGCCAGAATCAGCAGCAACTCCAAGAAAAAAATAAAAGGTGGGCAAAAGTACAGAAGAAACAAGGTGAAAAGGTTGTTCTCTGTTGGTATGAGGTAAACACACCTATGATTAAAGTTAACAGGATGAAAGGTAAATACGCGTATGGGACTGAAACACTTCTTGCATAGGTGGTGGAATACAACCCCCCTTTCTTTCAGGACAACGTATTCTGTAACCTGTGTTGAAGTTGCTGGTTTCATGGGAAAGGGCTCACATCTGAAATGTCATTGCAGGGGATCTCACGAGAGACCTGGCACCCAGCTAACATGGACACTTACCAAGCGCTCCTGGCAGGGAAGCCGACAGTACAATTTGTGAGGGATATTCATCGAAGACAGTGACATGGCAAGACTGAGCCCATCTAAAACCCATCCAGAACCACTGGGAAGAATTCCTGCCAAGGCCACACAGCTCACTCCTTACAGCTCTGCTCCCTGCTCGTCCCCAGGTGCCACCTGTGGGTTCCAGTCCGACAGCACAGGTACACCAGCACAGCTCCCCAGCTCAAGCCATTCAGCGTTTTGGTCAGGATGGTTTCCTCATGGATTAACAAATGGGACCAGCTCCCGGTGCAGTTGCACAAACACCAGAGCCAAGACAAGGGAAGAGGAAGGGAGCCCCTTTCAGCAGCAGTGAGCCTGAGCAGCCAGTTCAACCTTCTCAGGTAACTGCACCCTCAGACTAAGTTTCAGCTCATTCCTTCTCCACATAGTTCTTTATCACCATTTCTCACTGCAGCAGAATGACACACACTGCTTGAAATCTTTCATGTAAAGCTGGCATTAAATCTTAGACAGGTAAGCAGCATGTAATTCCAAACAAGCCTGGCTGGCTCATTTTGAAACTTTAGCAAAGATTTTGCAAGATGACCACTCATTTGCACCAGGGAAAAGCTATGGGACACAGAGCAGGAATGCATTCAGCCTCTGTTCAGTCAATCTTTGACCTTCCCACAGCTGTGATTTCAGTGTGTCCTGAACGCAGGTGAAAAAAAAAGAAAAAGAAAGGAAGGCCAACAAAAGCTAGCAAGTCCCTGTAAGTTATCCGTGCTATACCTGTGTTTATTTTGCATGTATAAATGTTTCAGATATAAACTATGACAGAAAATTTGGTAAGATTTTAAAAGTGACTTATCTTTCTATATGTTTGTAAAATTTGTTTAATCCTTCTGTGCCTTTTAATACAAAAGTTCTAAGTATATTCCCAGATTATGAGCTTTCCTTTCAACGTTTGAAATACTATGCCGCAGGGAACTTTCTGTAGAATATGTGTTTAACAACAAACATTGGTTTCACCTCTCAGAACAATTTCATATGATGAAAGAAAATGTTCTCTGCTTTTCTAAAACACTCTGCACTTTTAGAGTTCCTATAGCTATGCAAAAATCCATTAGAATTTAAAATTGAGCCTTAACTAAAACACAATTATCATACAGCTGTTACAATAAGCATTAGTTTGACAGCTATGCAAAAATGAGTTAAAAAACCCATCAAAACCATTTATCATAAAAGTATAAGTCTCCCATTTATGTAACTCTGCAAATGAACTATCACTGTAACTAACTCTTTATCTTAGATTAGCTGTTATAAACATAGGCCACACTAACATAATGTCAGTGCTATCTGTTGTAAAGAATCATCTTGAATTAGATTATACAAAACCCCATGTGCCTGGGTAGGGCAGAGATGGATACAGACTATCAGGCATAAAGGTACATCAGAGACCACGGCAGTCACCATAAAATTTAAAACAACAACAAATAATTGTGACTGACTTTTAATCACATGTAGCAGATTTGAGTCTTAGAGCTGTGGTAAAAACAGAACAAGAACAGTGAGATCCATCCACTAGTAAAAATCCCTCTCTAAATGAAACCCTAGGAGTACCCCCAAGTCAGACAAACTCAACCAGAAACCTCATCCATTATCACCTGTCCCCATGTCTCTTTCCAAGCAATTACAACAGTCTCTCACACTATTACCCTTCACCTGGTTTCTGAATACCAGATAATTCTTGAGCAAGTAGCAAGTAAGCATGACATACCTTATCTGCTATTCAACAGTTTTTGACAAAAAGAGGGTTTAAGCACACAGGTAGGGTTTTCTGACAGCTACAGTAAAAGGCCAAAAGTGGCAGTGCACTCCTAGAGCCACCAGAAATTCCTTCAAGATGCTGACAGCCTGAGTGTGTAAAGGGTGTGGGGGTCAGGGGATGTGGAGGAGAGGAGGGCCCCCTCAGCCCCTGCTACAGGGCTGCCGTGGCTGCACTGTCCCAATATGCTCCTCAGCAGGAATGGTCTCTGCTCAGTTAATGCAGTGATCCAGGTGATTTCCATCAGCTTCCATCCCCAATTCACCATCTTCTCCCATTCCATGGGAACAGTTATGTCACAGCAGGCCTGGTAGCAATGTCCTTATAACACTTCACCACACATTTCCTTTCAGTTGATAAGAATAGTGCCATTGCACAGACAAAACAGTGCCTGCAAGAAATAAGGAGCAGGATAAAAACCAGATGGCTGAAGTGAAGCGCAGGAAGACAGGAGCAACACTTGTAGGGAGGAGAAATCATTTTGATGAGCTGAGACTGTGAACATGGCTCTCCACACAAAGGGAACATAGCCTGCCACAATACAGCCTGCAACAGCATAAATATGAAATGAAATTTGAATGAAATATTGTTATCTATATCACCTAAAGGCTGAATTCTTTTCAAGCAAGTACCAGATGAACATGACACATATTTTTTAATTTAACGTCAGGCTAATGCAGCTTCAGCTGTTAAGATGACTACCTGTCAACCACAATCAAAAACACCATTTTGAAAAATGTGAAGTGATCTGTAACACAAGTCGAGGGCATGGACAGCATATTGCTTTACAGTACATCTATACCTTCGTGATTTCCTTCCAGGCTGGTGCAAGCCTTGGCAGTGATAGGAATGACTCTTCCATCCCAATTCCCCAGCAATTCCATCCATACAAAGACAAATGCTATCAGCAACAGAGGAACCACAAACACCTAAAGCCCAGACTCTACTTATCACTGTGTCCACCATGGTTCAAATCTTTACATCTGGCCAAAGACAGGGTATATTAATTCTTATTAAAATGACATGAACCCGAAGAACCCAGTTCAGGAGAATTTCAAGCACAAAATATGATTCATAGTATTTCCCCTGTTCTTGGTATAGTTAAAAAAAAAAGTGTAAATATTTCAGCCAACACATTTTAAATGCATCATTTGTCACCATGTATAGAACCCGGAGACGAAACTTCAAAGAACTACAACAAGGTCTTCTTGACATTGTCTCCTGAAGCACAGCATGAATATTGCCATATCGTACATGGATGCAGTAACACTAATTTGATTGGTATAGGTAGCAGGCATTGATCTAATGAGCTTCTGTATGGTACTTGTCTTGGAACTTTCCTCCACACCATTTCTTTTAAAGAATTCCCAAAATGTACGTTGAAGACTGCATTAATATAGCAGCTTTTAAAAAAATGAAAGATATGTTGTAAAACCAGGGGATTCTTTTAAATATTAAAAAAAAAAAATCAAGCAGTTGTGTTTCTTGTAAAATCCAAGAGATCCACTTCTGCTTCTGCACTACATATTCTTAAATGACCTGGGGAATTCAAATCTCCCTTATGGAATAGTTGGCATGATCCTCAAGAGATGATGAGAACTGGCAAAAGCAATATAGAAAGCACAGGTCACTGACTTCCACTGAAATCAAAATAGCAGCATGACCAAACGAAATTCAATTATTAGGAAGAAAAATTGGAAAAAACGCTACGGAGACCTTACTTTGCCATGCAGGCAACTCTTCAGAGAATCTGGCTAAAGAGCTTCATGGGGCAAGGGTTTGGCCAAAAAGCTACCTGTCCTTGCAATTCTCCATGAAACAGGGAACATAGAGCCTCATATCCCAGGGAGGTCCCGTGATCCTCTTACTTAACATTGGCTTAATTGCGTCTCAAATGCAACGTCCACAATTCAGGAAGGGTGACAATAACTTGAAAGAAATCTAAGAGAAATCTGGGAGAATAACTAAAGTAGTAAAAAAAAAAATCTCTGGTAATAAACTTCAAAAGATTATGTTCTTTTTATTAAGAAAAATAAGTAAAGCAAGAAATTAATTAAAATTTGTAAGAATTCATACTCAACATATAATGGGATTTTCAGTGTTGATGAGGCTATAAACAAGACTCAGTGGCCAGAAACTAAAGGTAGCCCCCTTCAGATCAGAAATAAAATATAAATCCGTCACTTGCATACTTGACCAAGAATTGTGCTGAATTTTGCCTCACTGGAAATTTTTAACTACACCTTCTAAAACGTAAGCTCTATTTTCAAACACAGATTGGTGAAAAAAAAAAAGTTTTATGGCCTGCATTATGAAGAGGTCAGCCTAGATGATTGCAACAGCCCTTCTGACTTGATAATCTATTAATCTTATCAGACATGTCTGACGACTTTCAGAACCAAATGCCAAGTCATCTATTAGCGCACCTATTTTGACGGGATATTTTTAGCCCGAGACTGTCTTTTACCTTTAAACGTCGTCGAGATGGGAACTGCAGATAAATCAAGCTAGAGACATAAAAGGCAAGCGATAACGAAAATCTCATCGCCTAGAGAATACTCGTTTTAGTTGGCAGAGTTACACAATCAAAAAGCAACCCGAAGCCAATAAGATATCCTGTATTTTCCCCGCACTTCCCGGAACTTTGCAGAACTCTCCGTGGGACTGAATCGTTCCAGACAAGTTTTGACTGAGAGGAGGCTCCGCACGCCCCGGAGCAGCGCTTTAGAGGAAAGAGGTTCGCCAGGCTCAGCGGAGCGCACAACAGCGGAGAAATGGAAGGGCGCGGGGGATGCTGGCGCGGCGCGGCCGCCTCTGCCGGCCCGGTGGCCCGGCGGGCAGCATTGTTCGGGCGGGCAGCGCCGGTGCCCGCGGCCCTGCTTCCCTCCAGGAGCCGGGCAGGGACGCGTGAACTCTTGAACCCGCGCCGCAGCCCGACGCGAGCCTCCGGGGCGGAGAGACCGTCCGCCCCGCCGCCGCCACCGCCGCGGGCCGCCGGGGACAGCGGGG
>QWTY01045166.1:0-12006 GCA_008033365.1 Pseudorectes ferrugineus
AAAAAAAAGTATTTTACTCAGTTTTGATTTACACATCATTAATTTAAAAATATGATTTAACTATTGTATGTAATAGCTTTAGACATCTGGAAATATATACATACAATAGATTTATTAATCCTACATCACACTTTATAATCCTCCCCTAGTCTTATAAATCCTACTTGCTATATGTAATTCCTATGATTAATTTACAAATCATCCCAATAAATCCTAAATTAAAATGAATAGATTTGTAAATCCTTTCTTTGCATTTGAAGTATGGAACCAGCAGATGACTTGCAAATGAGGTCTTCAAAGCTTGACAGTTACAACTAAATCTATTCTTATTCATCTTCCCTGTCTACCTTCCCAAATTTCCCTGTAAATCCTTTCATGAAATTAAGTTTTATTTAAACAAGGCAAATTGTGTAAATCTTCATGTGCTTCAACTGGCTTAACCCCATCACTGTAATCACACCAGCTTCAAAGCCCTCCCAACCTGACCTGTACTGGAGAATGTGGATCGAACCAGAGACCCAAGAGAGCACGCAGGATGTGTAAGGAAGTGCTGATGGAAATTCAGTCGAAAGCATTTTCTTCTGAAAAAGAACAACTGCTTTGTGCTCCATCATGATGTTTGATTATTCTATGACATTCCAGATTTCTTTTTAGTGTAGCCCAAGGGTGTTATTCCTCCAAAACTTAACAGCTTCTGTACCAGCAATTCTGGTTTTACAGACAGTTAAAACTCACATCATTTACAAACTCAAAAGAAAGAGTGTCCTGCTTCTGCTGTACGTTACAGAGTAGCTGAGAAACAGAGAAGGTGTTCATGTTTCTGAAAGCCTCAAATGTGTTATCCAAGTTACTTTCCTGTGTCCTTCAGGTCCACATACATGTATAACATTACCCACACACTTATACAATCCTCCAGTAGGCAACTAAAGACCTGGACACCTCCAAACTGAATGAAAGAAAAAACTTTATGTGAAAATCCTGTTTGTTTATATGTATTAAGTGGCAAAGACTTCTTTGTTATTTTGTCAGCATTTTTGCAGTCAAGGTTGTGTTTGAGTCCTTCAGCCTGTCATGTGGGGAGTGGGAAACATTTAGTAATTCATTCGTTCTGTCAAGTCCTCCCTCCAGCCAACAAAATCACCATAGTTTGCTAAAAAAATTTCTCCCCAGAAGAAGGGTTGTCCATTACCTTTTTCTCTACAACTGCATAGTTATTAAGCACTTTAAGTTTCACTCAGCCCTATTCCCCTCAAAATTCAACCAACACCCTGCCCATTCCACGCCCAAGTCTCACGTTCATTTTTTGTGACCAGCTCCATGTGGTACCACTGCCTGACTGCAGGGAGCAGTGTGGAATTCCACTTTTTATTTTTTCAAGTCTTATAGCCTGTCCTGCACAGATCCCTATGTATTCCTCTGCAGGGTTTTCTTGTCTTTATCCCTGATTTCTGAGAAGCAATTCAAGGAGCCCAGGGAGGCAGGGTAGTGGCTAGCGAGCTGGAGAAAAAGTGCTTAGTAGGTTAAGGACTTTCCGAGCAGAAATGAGAGACCTTGAGAAAGGTGAAAGTTCTACTTTTCAACTTTTTTTGAGGGAGGGGTAATTTTCAACTCAGAAATTCCTGTATTTACACTTCTATGTGAATTCATATGTAGGTATGGCAGGGAAGCTTGTAGAATACTTTCCCTTGAAAAGTCTTCTCAATCTGAAGTCCATTGCTTATTCAAGACAAATTAATTTTTAAATGTTTGTCAGGAATCATTTGACTAAAAACTGTTCTAGAAATTCAGCTGTCTACAGAAGGATGAATAAGTCTAAATACCAATCTTGAAAATTAAATATACAAAAGAATTATTTCACTTCTACTTTAAATAGCAGGTAACTTGTTTATACAGTCTCCTGGATATCTCTATAATTCCTAAATTCCAAATAATGAGCAGTAGAAATTTTGATCTTCAGACTGAGAAATCAGTTAAAGCAAATGGAGATATCTAAATTGGTACTGCAAGGACTGTCTAGCACTTGGGGAAAAGGAACTGTTGAGGGCTGTTTCTTTCTCTCTTCCCCGTCTACATTAAGATTTAGTCACTTCTGTTTTGGCAACAAGCTGCTGGTGTACCAGAGGCAGATCATGCACAAAATTTTAATTAGTTTAGATTTTTGGACAGGTGATATCCTCAGCCATTCTGATACCTGACTATTCAAACTAACTCTGTTGCTAGTTATACTTTCAAAGGCAAAAGTGTGCCTATTTCTTTACATATATGTAAAGACATGTTACATGTAATATTTTATATTTATGTTAGTACATATATTTTACAGGCATGCATGTATATATACACAATAATACAGAAATACTACACGAGTAGTACAGCTTGTGTCATGCTTTACTAACACATACACTAATAAATGAATCTATATGAATATATATATACTCATGCATGCATATACATGCTGTCACACACTGAAACTGAATTCTCCCCAAGTGTTAGAGGAAGTTATTACCTATTCATAGGTAACACAGGCTAGTGTTAACAGCTCATCGGAGACATAGTATTTTCTCTGGGTCCTTGTTTCTTGAATACAAATAAGGAGAGGAATAGCTAGACAATATGTTTTACCCAAACTGTACTTCTCTCTATTCTCCCTTGCCTTTTCCGATCAGTTTCTAATGTCCTATATGACTTCTTAATTATACAGCTACACATTTATATCCTCTTTTACACCTTCTCTTTCTCTTCTTGCTAAGCCATCTTCAAGGACACTTGTGACAGGGGCTTTCTCTGTAGGTATGTCTGTCTCTTTGCAAACTATACGTAGGGATGGAGAGAAGCTTTAGCAGGTAGCCAGCCTCTCTGCAAAGTGGGTGGCAAAACCATGTCCAAAAAAGTGAATAAGAAATTCAATCAGTGCTACAAACCTAAGATTAAATCCATTCAAATGTTTTTGAACAATGGAAGAAGCAGCTAAAAGAGAAGCCAGGAACTAAGTTTAAAATCTTGCTTGGAATTTCAGGAAAGAAGCCTGTATTTGATATAAAGGAAGTTTATCAGGCCAAAAGGAGGGTAATAGCTTCAAAGAAAAGAACACTTTTTGTCTTTTTACAGAGAGGAAACAGAGAGGAAGTAATTTTATAGTTCAATTTTCCTGACAAAGCCAAAGAGCAATTTAAGAGAATATTTAGACAGAAGTATAATGTACAAATACTTTTTAAGTATTCAATAGTTAATTGCTTATATGAAACAGATTATTTTCCACTGATGGCTATGTCAACATCTTGGTCATGGATAAGGAAGAATATTAGTATTACAGTATAATTATAGTTCCAGACTAACTGCAAGAATTCTCCCATCCTTTTTTCTTTTTTTGCTATAGTTTTCTCGACTTTTGGTTAACACATTTCCAAGTAGAAAATGATAAAAGCCCAATTCTGACCTGAAGAAAGATGACATCTTCATCATTGTGTCTGAAATTTTGTGTCTGCTGTTTACCAGATCTTTTGAGTGCCATTACATTTAGAAGTGAAAACCTAATTGAATGATGAAAAGCTAAATTCATTTGAATCCAGTGAATTATCCTGTTTATAATACTGCATTGGCCTATGCCAAAAGCATCCCAACTTAAGGAAGAAACAACCTCTATCCACGAGAACCTATCAAAGTCAGAGCCATTATTCCAGCTCAATTTTATAATGAAATTGCTGTTACTATAAACAAAACCTATAGTTTATTACATCTCTGTCCTTGTTACTGACCTTCAGAATTGTTAAAAATCTTTCAACTCAGTCTGTAATACTAATGGTGAAGCAGGAGAGCCTAATTTTTCATATTCTAATGATTTTGTATCTGCTTTGACAGAGGACAGAAATACACCTTGCTAAGAAAAAAGATATTATGTAAAAAACCCAATCTGTTACAGGAAAAAATACCTCTGAAAGATAAAAGAGGATTTTTACAATACAATTGGAATTCTAGCCATCTTTCTCCATGTTCTGCCTGTCAATATCATTCTTTTATACAAAATCATGATTTAAATATTCTAGGGACTGTAAAAATATATCAACCATCCCAGACTTTCTTTTATTTTTGATTTACTAGTGTAGCAGAAGTAAGCTCAACATTAAGGATTATAAAAATAATATTTGAAAACATTCCAAGGAAATGAAAGACATTCATTAGCATATACAATCTACAGACAGAAGGTCAAAAATTCATTGTAAAGACTAGCAAACAAAGAGAAGCTCTTAAATAAGCATGTGCAGACAAAGATTTTGAAATTGTAATTGGTGAAAAATAAATAAAATATAATTTGCTAGGAAAGTAGATTACAGTTCTTCACTTTTTTCTTAGGGAGAGTGGTAGCACCATCAGCAGCAGTAGGACTTTCCTGATGTTATTTGGATACATTGAGGGACTGGACCCAGGTCCCTTTGTTTTCCACGGCACTGGTAGCACTGGGGTAAATGTAAGAGCCCTGGATTCATCTTCCCTCCTGCGGGTTTGGCTGCTGGAGCTCAGGGAGAGTTCAGAGGTAATACAGCTGAGGCCTTCCCCCTTCCTGATCAACTCACTGGGGAGAGCATTTCCAGCCCCATTTAACTTCCCATATGCTCCTGACTTGTCCCCAGAGAGGGACCTGGTCTGTGGGGCTAGAGCTGCCTGTGGTGCCCTCTGCCCTTCCCTCACCATGCCCATGCAACACTCCTGACACGCTCCTGTTTTGGTGTGACATCATTTCATGACCTGTGCTTGGAGAAAAATACTGCACAATTTAAAGGGGAGAGAGCTTAAAGCTAAAAGTAAACAAAGGTTATGTCTTAATACCTATGACTGGTGTGTGTGAAGGAATTTCCCTCTTTTGTACCCATCACATGAAACGTGCTTCCCTCAATTAAACATATAACCTCATAAGAGTGTCCGACATTAGCTTCCTCATAATTAATAAACTGCTTAATATCTATATACGGGCAAAATTCAGATCTTTGCATAACAAATTCACTTGCAGATGCTATTCTACTTTCCTGGGATGATTGATCAGAAATGTGGAGAAATCTAGATTGAGATCTGTGCACCTGGAGAGAGGCTTAACACAACCAGAGACAAAGCACCCTGAAACTTGGAATGAGGCCGTGGTGTTCCTGAGACATTTGGTTTCTCCCACACTTTTTTAACAGTCTCTTTCTGAATACTTGTATAAAGAAAGGGAAAGTGCACTGTGAACCATATGGACTCTACATTTCCCCAGCCATTTTCAGCTCAGTTAGTCCTTTTATCTGCTTAGTCATTTTGTATCTATTTAATCTCAATCCATTCCTAAATTAGATTCCACCCTGCTCACTTCTAGAGCAGTCTAACCACTATTATGTTGCCTACTCTGGATACCCTCTGCAAACCCTTCGGCATTTTGTGTTCTCCACTTTGACTGCTGGCTTGTCTTCCATATGTACTCGTTTCAGTGGAGCAAAACAAAGGTGTTTAAAGTGGCAAACTGAGATGGTAGTTCCTTATTGCTTTCCTCAGAAACCAGAATATTCTAATTGTCTTATCAAGCAACAGGGAGGACTAGGCATATAGTCAGATGGAAAACCTTTGACAGCAAAGCAAAGGTGTCACACCACATTTTTAGCAATTTACATACACTGAAGTGAAAGCTGTCATTTCATCATGTCATGAAACACTAACTGTCTTTATGAATCCTTTTGTCACAGGCAAGTGTTTGCATTACTTCAGAATATTATTAATGCATTTGAATATAAACTGCTTGGTAATAAATCACAATTGTTAAAAGTCTCATAAGTATTTGCAATTATCTTTCAAATCAAGCGGATCTTCAGACTACTTTACACTGCTGCTTAGCTTACAAAATTGAGTGTCACATAAAAAAGATAGCACTTCAGTGTTTCATTCAACTGTGAATCCATGGGACACAATTGTAGTGTGTATTTATGTTCTCATATAAAAATAAAATGAAGAATCCATTCAGTGCTTTTATGCCCCAGTCACAAATGAGTAAAAGAGAAATAGAAGTAACTAGAGAATAGAACACAAAATTCACCTCTTTTTCTAAGGAAGGCAAATACTTTCTTAAACAATTGAAAAGTATAGATAAACGAGAATTATCACTGTCACACCCACAGTTATGCTGGACATCATGTACCAGTCTCTTCCTATCTAGGCAGTTAAGAAATCCTAGCTCTAGCCAGGAAATTGGGGTTGGAAGTACTTGAGAAGTATAAAACAACAAAAAATTAGGGAAAGGCTACATCTGCTTCCATTCTTACTGCTGAGCTGGCAGCAAGACATGAAGCAGCCTGACTCCCTAAGTAAAAGGTTTTTTTATTGTAAATAGAAATGTTCTTGGGTCACGTCCTGATTGTCTTCATTTAACATATCCAGAGATGGCCTTTTCCTTTCCTCTGACGGTCATAGAAAATATTTCAAATTTTTGAAACCTGAAACCTCAGCTTTTACTTTACCTGTCTGCAGCATTTTAGTGTTCAAATTTACTGAGAGAGGGATTTAATTTGAATCACAGCTGAAACTGCAGTAGTGGGTGTCAAAACTGTGGAAACCATGATTCTACTCAGGCTGCCGCTTACTCTAAAATAGGAGGCATATTCTGATGGGCTGGTACTATGTCTTGTACCACATGGGAATAACACATCTGGAACTTTTCCTCTTACTTCTGTCAGTAGATGGTAACTCCAGGTATATCAAGTACCAAGAATTCAGGTATGGAATTCATGAGTGGAGAAAACACAGTCTTTAAGGTCTGGAACCAAAACAAAGGGTTTGAAATAAGCCAGGGACAGTTCTTGGGCACTGGAGTCAAGAGGAAGGTCCACAATGGTGCATTTCCTGGGAAACTGTACACAAAATGTGAACTGGAAAGAGTTCTTGGTTCATAGCATCCCTTGAACTGTGCATTGACATAGACAATGCTAGCTGGCACAGGCCAAAACTGTGTCAAGGAATGTGCTAGAAATTAAACGGTGAAGGTTATTTCATGCCATTCTTTCACTTTTTCCCTGGCAATTTCTGGTATAAATATAGATGGAGGAGTAGGAGTGGGATCTTGAATGATCTAGAGTTGTCCCAGCTTAGAAAAAGAGAGACAAGGACTTCTTATCAGGGTGGACTCACAACATGTCCATTCTTTCAAACAGCAAAGCAGGTCTGTGTTATACTACTGGTTATTAATGCTGTCTAGTGCTCCTGATGCCACTCACGTGCCTGCAGATCAATTAGTTGGTTCTTTTCCTTAAGTAAAAGAAAACAAGTCTACACATCATGTTTTCTACAAGAATGCTGTAAGTAAATCATATTCTTGTTTTCAGGTTCTGGAGACATTTTCCAGCAATCTTATGAGTGATTTGCCATTTGTGTAGATAATCCAAAGTCTATTTGGCCAGAGACCAATCACAAATGAAAAGTTAAACCAAATGTTTTAGAAAAGGGAACTCTTGGTACTGTTTTCTGATTCAAGAGGCACATCTTTTACATTTTTACCCTTTTGCACTTTATTATTCATTCATACTTAAATGTATGAATGCTGAGTTTTTCAGCCATGTCCTGCTGAGGTGTTTCACTACACATGAAGTAAAGTTCATAAAATATGAAACCTGACTGTGAGAAAAGATTTCAGAACTTTCAAATGAACCCGGTAATTATGAATTCAGGTAGTCATCCATGAAGGAATTCCTTGTTCCTGTATTTGCAACAATTCAAGAGGGGCTTGAAAAACTCCAGATTTTAGACTTGCATTTTAACAACTTTGGATATCTAAATTATTTTTTGATCCCAATAATCATAGAGAGTTTTACTCGGTCCTAATGTTCTCAGCTGGTGATGATCCTTGTGTACTTACCCAAGTCCTGTTGAACTGCCATTGTCTATTTCGTAAATAAAACAGAGAATTGGTTGCTTTGTCACAAAAAACCTCAACAAAAACAACCCAAACACGGGTTCATTCCTGTTCCTCCTTTTGTGGGCAAAGATGCGGACAAAACAGAAATCTGTACACTGAACTGGGCTGTGGCATGCCACTATAGTAATTAACATGATGTATGGAAAAATACTTTATCCTTCAATTCCATTTGTAGCAAAACACTTCTAAGAAATAATTTAGACATAAATGAACATGATTCTAAAATTCTAAAGTAAGCCTATTAAAAAATTTCTAATGAGCTTAAAAAAATCCTTATCAGCCAACCTGTTTAATTAATTTGTTAGATTGTGTACCTTGGTGAATTACCTATGGATTCCTCAGAAAAACTCTGTTTATTCTTCTGGTTTACCTCATTAGAATTCTTAAAAGAAGGAAAACAAACACCCAGCAAACAAAGAGAGAACTCGCGAAAAGTTTAGAGTTCTTCAGACAGCAAATATGCCAGACAGCTCACCACAGTTTAGAGTCTTGTTAGCTAAGAGACCTAGATGTTCACCTGAGCTTTTGCTTTATACAGCCAACACTGTTAGAGAAATAAACCTAAGAATGTCTTAATCATGTCACATACAGTTGCTTGGTTTGCATTTGGTTTTGCTTCCATTTGAACATTAATTACTCCAGGGAAAACGTTGCTTCCAGAATAGGGTAGAATGGTCCAATTATTTAATTGAATTGCTGATACAGGTGCAGGCACCAGCAGATATCATAATTTTTTCTTTTATAAAATTATTGCCTAACCTTGAAAGAACTGTGTGTATTAGAGTTCAAACTGGGAATAAATTTTGATTGCCAAGTGCATTCAATTTGAATCTCAGTTTGAAGCTCAGATTTTTTTTTTCTCCTTGGACTTTCTGTGAGTACAGAAGAAAAAGTAGCTGTATGGAGAGAGGGAAGGAGGGGCTTTTCAATTAACTTTGGGAGTTTGGCTATACAGAATTTTCAGGGACCTAGCAACACATTTCAACCATTATCTTGGATAATGCCTTATTATGACTAAAACAAATATAATTTAAAAAATTAATCTTATTACAGCCTATGAAGGTTATGAATACTTGTAACCTCTGTTTTCATTGGAACTTAGACAATTAGTTTCCAGTAATTAGCAATATGTGTATAATAAAACTTCCACGTTTTATTAATTGGATCAAAATCATCACTGAATATTGGATATCACTGACATTTAGGTCATATAGAGCTGTAACTATGGGAAAAAAAAGAGAAACTCACAGGATTGATCTGTACTGTCAACATAGTCTCAAAATTATTTTTTAGCATTACACGTATTGCAGAATCATGGAAAGACTGAGGTTGGAAGGGACCTCTGGAGGTCACATGGTCCAATTTCCTTGTTGAAGGAGGGCCACCTAGAGGTCATTGCCCTGCACCATGACATCTTTTTAGTATCTCCGAGGATGGTGATGTCACAATCTCCCTGGTCAACCTGAACTAGTGCTTGTTCACCCTCACCGTGAAAAAGTGTTTCCTGAAGTTTTGAGGGAACTTCTCGTGTTCCAGTTTGTGTCCATTGCCTCTGGTCCTCTCACTGGATACCACTAAAAAGAACTTGGTTCTGTCTTCTTTGTATCTTCCTTCAGATACTGATATACAATGATGAGATCCCCTGAAGCCTTCCCTTCTCCAGTCTGAACAGTTCCAGTTCTCTCAGCCTTTCCTTGCAGGAGAGATGTTGCAGTCCCTTCATCATCTTTGTGGCCATTCACTGATCTCTCCCCAGTGACTCCTTATCTCTCCTGTACTGGGGAACCCGCAACTGGCAATATTGTTGTTCAGGTATACTTCATAGGAATCATAGGAAAAATTAATTTGGAAAGGATCATTCAGGTTTGTAATGCAGGACTAGCTTCAAAGATAGATTAGTTTGCTCAGGAAAATCTAATTTCAAAAATCTCTAAGGATAAAGATTTCACAACTTCTGCAGTCCACTGCATTTGTTTAAGACATTTTCCTTATATCTATCTGGAATTTCTTTGCTGCAGCCTATGAATATGGTCTTGCATCCTTTCAATGGGCAGCTAGGAGATTATTTTGTGTCCCTCTTTTGCATAACCCAACCTTAATGCAATGGATGGTTTCAATTAAATCCCCCATCTTTCCTCATCCCTATTAAATGAACAAAATTCCCTCAATTTCTTTATGTCTGTATGATATAACCATCTCAGTAATACTTCACAGGACTTTCCAGTCTGTTATTAAATACTTTATTTAGTTCAGTCTGTCAACTATGTTGGCTTAGGTCTGTTGAATTTAGTTTGGATAAATTATATCAGTGGGTTTTTTTTGGGGTGTTTCAGCAGCTTGAGAAATATCAGTTTCCAATCAAGGAAAATATTGGCAGACTGACAACTGCTCCGAACTCAAAACTTGAACCTTACCAGCAGTATGAAGGCTAAGCTCACACTGTCTGACCTACAACCCATATCTGTGCAGAGCTAACAAACCACTGCAGGCTTGGTAAGACCAGCTATGGGGACAGTCCATTGAGATTCCAGGTGTGAAGGAAAAAACAAAAAATAGTACATAAGATCACTCCCACCACATTGTTAAAAAAAAAAAAAAAAAGATAGACAACAGGTGCAAACTTTCCAGCTAAGAAATATACATTCACGAGGGTTATCTGCTAGACTTTTTTTCAGCTAGAGTTCAATAAATGTCTGATATCAGAGGATATTACTTTAAGTGTAGGTGGTAACACCACCTACAAAAAACCAGCGTCTTTTCCTGATAAGAAACCATTTGCAGTGGGCTACAACTTGACTGAATTCAAGGTTTTGGAGTTAATATTTTATTTCCTGTGCTTCCTTTCTGCCTTTCATTTCTATGTATTTGCCTTAATTTAATTGGTGAAATTTCTGCAGCTAAGGAAAGCAAGAGCATATGCCTTTCTGTAGCAGTCATTTCTGAGAAGAAAAGTATCTTATCCTCAGCTGTTCTGTTAACACACTGAATGTTGGTCTTGGGTCTTATGGTCCTCCCTGTAATGTTATCAAGTTGTAGGACTCTTACAAGACTAAGTTTCCTCACACTTAAAAGAGCTTTAGTGTTTAGCAGTTTACTTTTTCTGCAACCCATCTGCAATGGGAAGGTGCTCTATGCCTTTCTAACTAATATTGATGACAAGTGTTATTTAAACTTCCTGGCCTTCATAGAAGAAAGTTAATATTTATTAAAAAAGACTCACTTCTTAGGGAAAAGGGCCTGAATAAGTGATTCAGTCTTTTGATCTGTTTTGAGTTCGGTAAATACAGAATAAACTTTTCCTTTTGATATAAAAAATTTGATATTTCCTGCAAGGTCTACCGAGACTTAAGTCTTTCCTTGGGTATTTGCTTAGCAGTTGTAGCTATCCTTTCTGAATGAAATGATTCACTGTTTACCACATTTTGCAGAGTTACAATAGAGTCAGAAACTTCTATCAGCTGATTTTTTTCCTCAGATAAAGTAAATATTCTTTATGTTCATTTCTCAATGGAGAAAAAAGGAAATCCTCAATAAAGAACATTGGAACTTCTACCTCATTTGTAAAGAAAGATATGACATATTCACCTCAGGTTTAGGAGTAATGAGTAGACAGAAACAGTCTGCTAAAATGTAGTCTTGAAGAAAAATTTCAGATGCTCTATGATGATAATAAAATGCTGCTTAAAGATGAGAACTAAGTATGTTTTTGTCATAAACTCAAAAGGAAAACTCTTTACCATGCCAACTGCTACTGCTGGTTTTCATGTCTCACAGGGCCTAGTCAAAACTTCATTACATCATGGTATTTTCCTCCTCAACCTAGAGAAAACCCACAAAATAAAACAAATTTAATCATAGTTTAAAAATGTAAATTTGGGACTATTTTCTGTTAAGAACAATGCCTCAAATTAAATTGTATCTAGTATTTCCTAGGTAGAAACAAACATATAGTTTGAGAAACACGCCCTTCTAGTATACCTCCTTCAGCTTCCACACGTAATGTTTCTGTAAACTGAACCAACAAAATCTGGGGGTTTGACAAGGTTTTGCTACCTCACTATCTGAAAAACCTTTCCATTATT
>QWTY01045167.1:0-23292 GCA_008033365.1 Pseudorectes ferrugineus
AAAATCTACAAAGCTACAAATATGGAAAAGGTAAAAATCTTTAGGCATCATTATCATCCCCAGAAAACTATGTTTAGGGGAAGGTGAATTTATCCTTTAAGATTTTGCTCTCTTTCCTTTGTCCATGATGTTTGCTATGTCAGCAAAGACAGAGACCAAGTTGGTCTGACACGATCTGTCACGCATTATCCTTCATTGTCTTTTCTTCCTATTTTCCATCTGCCTCTCTGTCTTTGCCTTTTCCTTTAAATGCTCTTATGCTTTGCAGATTACTCTAATCAGACTGTCTGGTACGCAGTAGAAGAGGCATATGTGACTATGACCTGGCTTGTAAATAATTAGCAAATGCAAATTCAGATTTTTTCCATGGGGCATAGTGGTAACGCCAATGCAGAGCCACCTCCTGCTGTTATTAAAACAAAGCCCTAAGGTCAGTGCTTAAGTCTCTTATACCTTCATAAGCACCCTTGCTACCAGTCCCGAGGTTAAAAGGACATTAGGACTTGCACTTCCAGTCATCTCTTGAAAGGAACAATTTTTACTTTGAATGTTGAAAATAATTAAGTTCAGTTCCGTGTTATGAAAGTGGTTCCCACCTGTGCCTCAGAGAAGTTAACTGCCTGTCATAGGCAGGATGTAAACAATTCTACTCTCCTTTGTACTTCTGTTATAGCAAACCCCTTCTTTAGGTTTAAAGCACTCTTCCTGCATTATATAAGTGAGCATGGGAGCCTCATCCAGGATTGTGAACTATGTTGGGTGCCAAGGAACCGGAAATTGCTCACTTTATTATTAATTCCATTTAAGAACCCTTCCTAATGTGATCTAGAAATTAGATTTTTTTTTTTTTAAAATAGCACAAAGAGTGCTCAACAGAAAGGGTTCATTTCATCATCCTCTATTTTTTCTGCTTCTAAGCAAGGAGGAAAGGATAGCAAAATATCTTCTCAAGGTTGCAAACCTCCCAGGGCAAGTGTCTAACTCAGTGTTTGGCATCATCTCAGTTCCAATATACTTTACCAAGATGATTTTCTTTTACATTTGCCCAGAATACCAAGAGGCTCACCTCACCTTTCTAGTATTTTGTCCCACAGAAAATTGTAAGGAATTTCAAAATAAACTACTACAATAAACTAGGCTTCAGCTTTCACGGACATTCTCCTCTGCTTTCCTGTTCTCACATAATATACTTAGAGACAGGCTAAATCTTCCTCCCCAAATTAGCTATAGAGAAGTTTATGATACTAAGATGTTATTGCTTTATGCACAGTGGGTTTCCTCCAGCTTGCTTCTAATATTTGCTGGGTTATTTTGGTTGTTTGGTCCTTCAGAAAATTCTCATACATTGATCAGATGCACATTGTGATCTTTTTGCATGTTCTCTAAAAGAAAATACTTTTAGAACTTCTTACTTCTAGGCAGAGTAAAAAATAAAACTCATTAATCATGTCCTGTAGAATGTCATTATTATAGATGCTGTGGAGAGTTTCCACAGTGGCAGTAAAATATTCATATTTTCAGAAAACCAATTACAAGGTACAGTAAATCATTTAAATGTGTTATTGGTGATATTCAGAGAGCAGTGAGAATTTCTTCCTGTACACATAATTACCTGAGGCAACCACTTCTTTTCATGGTCAGTGAGGGGAAAATGATAGTTGATGGTGAAAAGAGGAACTTGTGTTTGCAGAGACAACTTATGGCATTAAAAATCACCATTTTTCACCTTTGACTTCAGGACTGGAATGTAGTCTTCGCCTCAGTGGTTAGAAGAAAACCACCTCCAAAGATTCTTTTTAAAACCTTACCAATATCCTACTGAAAGTACAGTTTGATTACCCTGCCCACTTCTGTAGTACCCCTATCCATTTGTTCTGCACTTTCTGTGAAAACAAGACCAAAGGAAATTTTCCTAGCACTGTAAAAAGACATAGTTGCTTTGTTTTCTGACAGAGGTCCTTTTTCTAAGTAGAATTCCACAATAATGTAAGTTAAAGAGAAACAAATTCTCTGTCACCATTCCTCATGTTTTCAGCATTTTGTGTTCTAAATCCTTCTCTCACAGCTTGTCCTGCCACAATGCTGCCAGGTCACTGGTGATTGGCTTGGGGGACATTGAGACCTTTTCATGTGTATGTAAGGTTATTGTCACCTCACTCCTTTCCTTAGGTCCTCACCTCTTATGTATCTGCATGCCTTTCACAACTTACTATAAATATGGATTGCCATCTGTCTGGATTAGAAAATAGCCTTTTCTTGTGGTTTTGTGTATTTTATAGCCAGGAACTCCAGGCCATACCATGAAAGAATGATATAACAGTAGGAAAAAGTCCCGCAGGTGTGTATTTTCAAGCTGCTGCATACAGCTGAACAACGCTGGGTATGTGGCTGTGGCATTGTTGAACATATTTGCTGCACATATTTTCTCTACCTAGTTTCTGCTAAGAGTTACTATGGAAATGTAAATTAAATAATTGGTGATGTGTTGGACTGTAAATACACCTCTAGATGTTGGCTGAAGTTCCTAGTTTTTAAAGCAAAACTATTTTCAGTGTATATAAATGCAACTATGTGTCTGAAACACAACACAGGAGATGTCCTTGCTATTATTACTGAACTGCTCTCTGGACAGCACTCCCAGACCTGAGCGAGAAGATATGTTGGTTTTGGCAGAAAAGACAAGATCTCTCTCCTTCCTCAACCTCTCCTTGTTTTATTCCTTTCTTTGTCTTTCTTCTTTTCTATTTTTGTTACCTTTAATGTTTACTTTTCTCTTAGGTGGTTTCTTTTGTTCTGTTTGACATATTTGTCTTAAATATCATTCCTTCACTCTTATCAGAGGAACTCTGTGGATTTAAACTGCAAAGTTGAAAAGATGGAGAAATATTTTTAAGCACACTAGTCTGAGTTTAATTGGTTTTGCTTGACAGTCTCTCTAAATTTCCTTCCTGTGCTAGACTTCCTTCCTTTGCCATTAGTTACTTGATCTTCACAACCTTCTTCTCTTACCCCGCCAGGTCTCCCAGAAAAATAATGGATGCTTCAAAGTACCACTGACCTTCTTTGACTATGGAATGATTATGCTGTGCTTTCCAGAAAAACATGTCACCCAAGAGCCAGCAGACAGCAACCTCTGGTTCCAAGCAGGGTGATTCTCCTGTGTTTACACTGACATTGATTGTAAATAACCCCAATGAAATCAGTGAGCCAACTCTGTGCATTGGTATATATCTGAAATGAGAATCAAACCTCTGTGTTATTATCTCCACACATTGATAAAAGCTTCCCACAGACCCACTGCAGTATAAAGCCTACACACGGCAGCTTTAATACCCATGGGCACTGTGCTTACTTATAAAAGTTAACTAAAATTAAGTGGCTAAATAAAGGCAGGGTCTTTGAAGATGAGATAGTTTTCCATTGCTTCACTTGTGATCACTATCAGGAAGCACTGCTGTGATTGGTATCAGCTGCAAAAAGGTACATGGCTTAGCCTTTAAAGAAGAAGCACTGATAACAGGGGTGGCACTTGGCAGTTTCTTATGGCAGCACTCTGCAATGTATCTGTAATGTGTTAGCCCTCCACACACACATAAATGCAACACCTTGGGCTTGTAAATGCTACTCATATACTCATAATCTACCTCTCCTAAACTGCACACATGCTTTGTGCTGCTCTACAAGGCTTGGAATGAAGCCACATAATCAATCACTTAGCACTGATTTCAGAAACCATGACTTAATACCTCCTATTTTTTTGAATTGTTAAAATGATCTGATCAGAACTTTTCCTACTGGTGTGTGTGCATTATATACACACATATATAATTGCATTCACAAAGACACAAAAACACATGCATCCTTTACAGAGATTTTGTTGTTGACTTCAGTGAGAGATGCATTTAATCTGTGTGAAAGTATGAACTGATAACAGACAAGAAATAAATTACAGTTTTTTGCTCTTTGACCACCTTTCTTCTGCACATGCCAATGCATCACCCTTGGGAATGCCTCAACATAGGAAACCAATGGGTCCTCTGAAAGACAGATCAAAGTGTTTTAAATCAGCCTCCAAGACAAATGTTCTCCCTTTCTTCAATATGGCAGAATTTCAACATCCAAATATCATTGTATTTCTGCCTAACAGGTATAATAACTTATTTTTGTTGTACCTCAAACCCTATAATGAACTTCATTTCACTTGCTACTAGGTTACTTTTAAAATTTTTGTCATAAAGCAGACAGCATAATGTATGTGACTGTGTATTACAAAGTCATCAGTAGGAAGCTCATAGTTAAATAGTTCGAGATTTGAAGGATTAAAATGACATTATTTCACACTTTAAGGACTGGATTTCATGTCCAAATTCAACAATTCAACAAATTAATTTTTCAGAGGACAACTGAATTACAATACTAGTCTTTAATTTGATACTTGGTGGTTGTTGCATCAGAAACAATTAAAATGAATCCACTGGAGCAATTAAGTATGAAGAAATGGACAACTGTAATCCCTAAAATTCTCAAATATCAAATATGCCTTCAGTGTTACAACATTTCACAGTGTATTTATAAATTTGTAAACATAAACAGAAACTATTTCCAGTTCTTTTCATAAAACATCTTTTTACAGAAATACTGTTGGAATCTCTTACCATCATAAACAAATAAACATCCTTAAAACTTCTCAGAGTTAAGGTACTATCTGTCTTCTCTGGGGTTTGAAACTGAAAGTAGATGTGTCAGTAAATATTTTTAAGATTCCACCTAATCTGAATTAGGACTATATAGACATGGATATGTCAATTCATGCTGCGCTTTCAGGATGAAAGGAAATTCCTATAGAAATAAGAGGTAAGTAGCCACATTTGGATATGTTTGGGTACAACCTTTCACTTCACAGGAAGACACAGGAGCAGTAGTTGTCCTTTGCATTGTGTGACCCACAACACCACCTGCATTGACTTGTGAATTCAGGAAATACCTTGAATTGCAATGTTAATGATTCAGTATTCATTACTGTTACAGATGTTAATACACAATGTCTCAAGAGCTTCCATGTGTTTTAGGAACCACTGAAAAATCACCATTAAAACAACTATATATTTTCAGTAACAAGAGTATAGTTCCTGACAGATTGAACACTACTGTGTTTACCTGTCACAATTCAAGTGTTTATTCAATTTAAAAACAAACAACAATCTTCAAGAATATTTACTTAAGGTATTGCCAACAGCAGAATGAAAAAAAAAAGAGGAAAGAAAAGAAAAACATTTCATTAGAAAAGAAAAAGACATTATTTCAGTGAATTCTGTTATCTTCTTTAATTGACCATGATTGCACCCCTTCAACTGGCTCACTTAACTTGTTGTTTGAATCACTAATTTAGTTTATCTAGACACAATCATGTAAATTATAAACAGTAAATCAGGTAACAAGTAATAATGACAGATAATGCATTTACTTTATTTTATTCTCCATGCAATACAATGATATGACTTTATCAGAGAAGGAAAAGAGCAACATTACCTGATTTGTCAATGATCTCTATTTACATGCAGTAAAGTGGGAGACTCGGTTTTGAGTCTGGAAGAACTGACCCCAGAATTTTGAGACTGGAAACAAAGATTAGCAGTGATCAACATCTGTACACAAGAACTGGGGCCCAGTTCATTATCTGAGAGTCATTTGTTCTAGGGAGTTGCAACGAAACTGCTGTAACTCTGAATTATTTTGCTCTAGAATTTTCTCAGTCCACAGCTGTGCACCTGCAGAAAGTCAGAAGAATGTGTATAGGATTTTCTTTCTGTGCATTATACATGCATGGGTACACGTGTGCATAACCTGAACCAAGGCAAGAAAAAGGTCTTTGAGTGATATCTTAACTTCTTTAAAGAGATATTTTTGTCAGTCAAATGCCTAAAGGAATTTCATCCTGCTATTTCAGTGGTGATTGGACTTAAGAACTGGTCCTGAGGAGTGTGTTCTCCCACCATCTTGGCAGTCTTATTCTATAAATATGTACCTCTCCACATGTGAACACTCAGGCCTGTGATGTACCAGTCCTGGACCATTCCATGCATGTGAAAATCTATTGAAAACAAATAGAAAAGGAAGACCAGCAAACCCAAATCAGATGTTTCTTTTAAAGTCTAAGACACAAATGTGTAGCCCGAATTTTTTACAAATATGCAGAATTTGTGTCTCTGTAATACCTATATTTTGTATTGAATGGCAGAATTGCACAGGATGATAAGTTCATACCTGTCTTCCTCTATTTTCCAACCACATGATGACGTACAATAGTTGTGTGAGGCATAAAAGCATCACTTTTCAATAAATGCTTTTAGAAAACAAGCAGTGAAATTTCTTTGCCTACTTAGGCAAAGAAAATTATTGTGACAGTGCAGAATAAAACCCATAGTAGCATCTAGAACACAATGTAAATAATTATCCACTTTAAGAGAACATTATGCTTAACCAAAATAGCAGTTGCTTAGTCTTTTCATTATATCCACTCCACATATGCACGATCAATTGGAATATCTACTTGAAGAATGAAAAAGACAGCTACAGGTTTCAGAAGAAAATACCTTCAATTTTCTTAGCATAAGCTGGTAAGGTATACTTGAATATTTTCACTAAAAACTGTTCAGTAAAACTTTCTTTAAAAAAACTTCAACTATGGCTAATTTCCTGCATTGTTCAGTGTCTTTAGACAGTCAGAGCTTTTTATGTAAATACATAGAACTCTACAATTTAAAATTTACTTTGGTATTTAGAATACCAGCCAAGAAACAAGAAAATAATTTTACATCTCTAAATAATTTTACGTACAAGTTTATAAAGAGCCACCGTTGATTCTTCTACCTCCATAAGATATTACATTTTCCTCTTTACTTTCCCAGACTTATGTATAGCACATTTTTCTACACATAAGTTTTCACTTCTGTCATGCCACAGAAATGCCTACATAAAGTCCCCAAATACTGGCTTGAGAATATTTTGACAAAATATATTAAAAAGTTTTTTTTTGCCTTGGAACTCCTGACATACCGTAATAATTACAAGAAATCAATTTGCTGGTGATATTCCAGAAGACTTCACTGCACACCACGGAGAGATGTTTATTGCCTTTTAGGGCTGTCAGAAATATTCACCAGAATATTTCAACCCAATTCTTAAAATCATTTCATGTCTGTGGTTCTGAGCCTCACTTACTGGCTGCTTTGATAAAGCTTTAGTAACATCACTCTTCTGATGATGAAGGAGCACAAAGGGATTCCTGGGCCTAAGTGTCTTTTTCTGCAGTTGTTTCCATGAACTAAAGACCTGAATTTCAAAGTCCCCTTCAGCAAATTCCTACATAGGTCTCACATGTTACAACTTCTGCTCCTACCAGCAGCTATCTCAGGTGTCCAAACAAAAATCACCAATGTAATCGAGAGCAAGTTTTCTTCTGGTCACTTCATTGAAGACCTTTTTTGCTTAATTCATCTGGTGCACAGATGTGCCATGTTCCTCATATATTGTATCTGATAGTCCCAGCTATTCATTTCTTATTCAGGACCATAAACAGAGCACCTTTCCTGACTTCATTTTACTTTGGCTTCAAGGCTACATCTAAATACTTCTTCCTACATAGAAAGAGTCAATAAAGGTCTCATCCCAACTACCTAAGTGAAAATCTTTGCAAACCCTAATCATTCCTTTTATCCTTTACTTTTTTAATTGTAGTGTCTGTTCAGTGGTCAGTTTTGTGCTGCTCATTTCAATTGAGATTAGTGCTGGAAAAATCAACTTTCAACCTAATTTTTATTCCTTTTCAATCCTTTATTTCTCCACTAGCATTTTCTTCTCTAGAAACTCATGCACAGCTTAGTCATCTAAATTTTCAAGATCATTCGTGACCCGCTAGTCACCCAGTCACAACTGACTTTTATGTTTTGCACTCAGAGTCTTTCTTCCTTATTACTCTTCATGCTTGAGAAGACCTTCCAATAGCTGTCTCTAAATCTACTTCATTGTTGTCCTTCACATTCCCACTTAAATCCTCCTGTTCTGTCACATTTAGAAACATCTAATTTGAGTTAGACCTGTTCAACATCTTCAGTTACTGCTGTCTAAACATTTCCTTGTGTTCTTCTTTTGTCTGTATCATATGTTGTCTTTCCTTTTATCTTCAGATTGCAATTACTCTAGCACAGACACATTTTTGTTCTGTGTCTTCCCACCCCTTCTCACATTACCATTTTATCCATGACTGTGAGCTAACTTAATGGAGGTAAAAGTTATTGATATTGAATCATGTCGGTTGCTGCATACAACTACTAAATCTGAAATTTATAACAGAAAGATATAATTCCATATTGCTTTTTCATGCCTCTCCTTTCTCCAACTTCTCTCCATTGAGTTTCCTTTTCACATTTTTATGTACTTTCATTTAGGAAATTCTCCTCTTCTTCTGTCTCTTCCACCATTATTGCCTTGTGCTTGTTTCTTCATTTGTCTCAAATGAGTGTTCATTTATGTCTGTATTACATTTACATACCTTCTTCATTCTTTCCCTCCTATGGTACTCTCCTCCTCCCTCTCCTGCTTATCTTTCTTTTCAAATTCTTTTGAAAAATTCAACAGCTACACCTGCACAAATGGAAATAAATTGAAGTTGTTCTTGACCTTAACACAGACATTCAGAAATAATTAAGCTATTTTTGCAATGCCTTTTTTCACTAAGTGTTCTGTGGTATACGTACTCAGATCAAGTTTCCAAACCAGTCTCACCTGGTCAAAATGCAGACTATCTCATCTTGCTGCTTTTGGCCTCCAGAGAATCAAGTATGGAAAAGCAGAAAGAATTGTTATAAAAGAGACTTTTGAGAGGGGGACAACTGCTTCAAGTCTATTTCTTTTTGCAGGTGCAAAGTGAGTTCCCATGATATTGCAAAAGGTGCAGCACTTCATTTTTCTAGGAGATAGTGTTCCAAGATGGTTGTAGAATACTTTGTGAAACTCCATCCTTCCCCATCTATTTTCCTAGTTTTGTTTCAACTTTTATTTTTTTTTCAGTAGAGGCAAACTGGCTAAAGGCAACTAGAAAGAGATTTTTTCCCTCTGGAAAAAAAAAAGAAAGTACATTTTTCTGTCAAAGACTAAAACCAATATATTTTTTCTACATTATTTTTTCAATGAAGTAGAAGATTTTGCCATTCTGCCAAGACAGACTTTAAGATGATCATAGAATGTTTCCTTCCTCCAAATTGCTCTGAACTCAATAGATAATTGACACTTTTAATTTCATTTAGCTAAAACCTACCATTTTTATAGAAAAATGCCATTTCAGCAGTTTGTTTTTATAACTAATCAAGCTTTCAGACCAGCTAAAGAATCAGGCTGAAAAATATTTTTCCTGCTCATGATATTATTTTTTCACTTTTTTATCTGAAAGAATTTACGATCCCAGTTACAATATGTGATCAGAACAATCACTGTGATGGTATACTGAGGACTAAGAAACAGGCTTTGGATCATGTGAAGAAGCTAAGAAAATGCGAATGGATGAGTGTTTAATGGAAACAGCATACAAAATCTGTAAAAAACCCACTTTTTTAATGTTTCTGCCCCCAGAAGACCTTTTTTTCTCTCTGTAATACCATTTATCCCAATCTGTTGGGGGCTTGAGCTCTAACTGCTGATAACTCAGCGTGGTGATTTAAAACATTATCAACCTCAGCTCTTTGTTTCCTTTCCCGAAGGAAATTTGAAGGCTATGACTGCCATAGCAAAGGCATTAAAAAGCAGCCTGCTCCTAGCATCAGCCACTCCAACTCACAGGGCTTCAAACAGCCTAAACTGACTCTGAAGGGATGATGAAACACTTCTGTGAACTGCTACAGGTAAGGCGAGCTGGCTGCTTCCCGGCAGCCAGGTCGGCTGCTGTGGTAACTTCCAGCAGAAGGTTATTCCGCTCCACAGGACCGTGTCCTGGACACTACAGCTCCTTGCTCAGCAAACGTAATTCAGAGCCTGCACACCACTTCCACCTCAACAGAAATTTTTCTGTGATCAAGGTGTTTGTCACACTGGTTGCTGTATGTTCTGTCACAGTATATTGCTGTATACAGCAGTACAAAATAAGAAAATGAAAATGACAAAATTACTGAAAGGATTCACAATGCGTGCTGCTATGTAAATTTGGACTGTGATTACAGAGTGTTATGAGAACATAAAACCAGTTCAGGATCACCATAATAATGATGCTGCCAGTTCTTTAATTGCTCTGCTTTACATTGATTCAGAAAGTGGTTGAATTGGACCCTCGTGTTGCATCGTTAAGAAAAGCCATTGCACCTTGTGCTACATCAACATAAATAAACTCTCTGTGGAGAGTCATGGTGTGCCTGAGAGCCTTCAGTGCCACCTGTGGCCCCTGGGAGAATTTCTGCTTCCTCTGGCCCGTGTGGTGTCACTTCTCAGTGCTGCCTGCACAGCTCCCTCCTCTCCTTTCTGGCTGACAGAGAGGACATGCAGGGGACTGGAGCACTTGCTAGGATGTTCCAGAGTCCTGCTTTGTAGATTTGCCATGCTCCTGGGCAAGGACTGCTGAGTCATTTTGTAGCTAACCTTAGAAACATCTGCCTCCAAGCAGGTTAAGGCAACTGCAACTCAACATCATTTCCAAGGCAAATTACCTGAGGAAAGGAAACAACATCTACTGCATTATTTGATCTGAAAAGCACAAATGTAAAAGCTCTTGACTGCTAAAAAGTCTTTCACAACATTTTAAAGAATTGCTCATCGGAAAAACAAGTTTGGAAAACTTTTTCTTGCAAAATAAAGGCTCCCCATTGCCAGCATGCTGACAGTTTAAGTGTGCTTCTTCTCATGGTAGTTTATTGCTAGTGGCACTAATGGTTGCTGATCCACCAGTCAATATGCACAGCACGTTTCTCTTTGGCAGTGGCAGCCACATAAAAGTTTGACTCATGTATGAGTTTTTATGTTAAAGAGAAATAAAAAAATTCCAAACTATTGTATACCTACCTTATTCTTCACTTCAGAAAAGCCAATGTGCAAAAAACACGTAAGCAATATCCAGTACTGCATATTAATTCATACCAAAGTTAATGTAAAGAGAGTTATTTTCTTCCTTAATATTTTATATGAAATCACTATGAAGAAAATAGCTTACTAATCAAGTAACATTTTCTATCACCCAGAGGAGAAATAAAAACTGTCTTAATCTCTACTCCATCTATTGAAAATTTAAGATACTTGCCCTTAATTCTCCAAATACTTTTGTAGACCAGCAGTGAATATCTGCATCACAACGTACCTAATTATTCATGCTTTTTCTCAGCCATTGCAGGTCCTTCATTTAGCTCTAGAAGTCCCATATCTTGCCACAAGTACCCTGCCCAACTCTGAGTCCAAGGCTGCAGTATTCTTGCCCTGTCGACACTGTGGAGGGATGGCAGCCACAGATTTCCATCGTCCCTACCATGAACACAGCAGTCCAACTTGATACTGCCAAACTCAGGAGTCTGACCAAAACCATATTCTGATTTTCAGCAAACACACACTACCTTCAAGCAAGTGTAAGGGAAACTGGAGGCATTACATGTAGGTAAGTCTTCATCTTTTTATTCTTTGATCATTAGAATAAGTAATAATTTAATATTTTTATACTCTTGCACCACAGAACATTAAATAATTTATATGATTAGCTGATAAAGAAATTATGGACAAAATAAGTATTTAGAGAAGAGTCGAACACACTTTTCCTAACTGAAAATCTACCTCACATGCTTCAGTGATGGAAAATGTGTCTCACTATCCCTGCATTTGACTAATATGGAAAAAATCAGAAGCTTTAAAGATAATCTACCACCCATTAAGGAAAAAATGTAATAATAATCACTCACCCCAGATGACTGGTGGAGTAAAATTTTGCAAATCTAGTTTTAGTCTTGAGGGAATCACTTCTCCCTTTTTGACTTCTCTATGCTGTCCTAGTTCATGTCACCCCAGGCCTGTAATCTATCTGGCCTATAGGTGAATCTATCACTGCTATCTGTCATTTGTGACAATTTTATAGAAGTTGTGGTATATATAGGAAGAGAGAGAAAAACTGACATAAGCAAATTGTTTGACCTTTCCTTGCTGAAGAATCAAGAATAACTTTATTACTGACTCTTTCTGCTTTCTAAATAGAATAAAAAGAAACAAATGAGAAACATTAATTCTCTTGTTCTTCAAAGACACATTCTTGAGCAAAGTAAGTTCATTGTTGGATCAACAGCTTGGAATGGAGAACAAAAATGGTGTTTGCAATACTTAGTTACTTATTTTCTTAGATTGACCTTGTCACCACCAGGAATTCTTGTTTGGTGAATTCCACAATTTTACTTTTTCTCTTGTGTGTTTTCCTGCTAGGAGTTTTTCCTAGACTTCAGTGAGGAGTGACTTCAAATGCATAAATCTAAAACAAAAAACAAACAACCAAACAACCAAACAGAAAGAAAAGAAAAAAAAAGAAAAGAAAAGAAAAAAAAAGAAAAAAAAAAAAGCTGCCACTTCATTCCCCAGGCTCCTCACTTGATATTCTCTAGCCCCCTCTAAGCTGGCCATCAATGTCACTAGCAGTGAAAGTGAGAACCACAGGGCTGCTGATGCTAGCACCTCTGTGTCAATTGTTGTAATATCCAGTGCCCTTGGGATGAGAATATTTCTCCAAGCTGCAAGCCATTAATGCCTCTGTTAAGTGTCCTCCTCAAAAAGCCATTGACAGAAAAAAGAGAGTGCTCTTCCTATAGTCAATAAAAATAAAATGCAGCAAATGGGAAAATTAGGTGATTGCAAGAACAGAGAGGCACTTTTAAAATATGGTTTAACCCCTTGGGTATCGAGCATAAGTACTGCACCTGTGAAGAAAGCAAGAACTGGAATTCATCTTAATGAACGTAATATCAAAGCACTTGTCAAAAATTTTGCATAGAAATGGGCACACCTGAGGTTCTGTTTATGTAAACTCTTCAAGATGTACAGTCAATCCCTGTCTGAAAGTAATATAGGAATTACTTTTCTAAGGAGATTTCTAGATTTCATGGTCTTTACTGAGATGGTCATAGCTTCTTGCCTCTCTGGTACTCCAACCCAGTATCTCAAAATCACAACCTGTATTAAAAAATAATAAAATAAAAAAAAAATTAAAAAATAAAAAAAAAAAAAAAAGAAGAAAAATCATCTTAAAATACTGGTGATGTTAGCTGTCTTCCTGGGACAACAGCCTTTATTTTCATTTTCTAAATCACCACAAACAGGGCTGAATAGTCACTTGAAGGATAACCTATTCTCAGGTCATTTTCTTTCACTGGAAAACTTCAGGGTGGAGTGGTGGAAAAACATAGCAAGCAACTTCTTCAGGCTGCAGATGAGAGGTAGATGGAGTTGCCATTACCTATATCCACTGAGATTAAAGAATACTTGTTGCATATTAACACACAGCAAGTAATTATGCCACAGTTCACTGACCATGAGAAAAGTCTGATTTTGGAAAAACAGCAAAATTGTTTCCATGTTCCTCTGGTAATATAACTTTACAGCTGTGACAAATTGTTTATCTATCTGAGCCTTCTCTTAAATCAATCAGTGGCTTTTTCAGTTATTTTAAACATTGATATAAATCAAAACACAACTGCTTTTATCTATATCCTATGCTACAGACAAAATGTTGATAAATGCAATATACAATCTGGATTGAATAACACTGATTCCTTCCTCCTATTCTCACTCTTCCCAGAGAAAAGAACCAAATGTTGGTTCCCGCACTAAAAATAGTAAATACAATGAGATGGATTAAGAAAGAAAGCCTTTGTCAGAGTATCTTTATGATTTCTTAAGTAAGGAATGCTTTGATCTGGAATACTGAATAATAATAATGCATTTACAAACATAAGATTTTCTTATTAATGAAATGTATATAATAGAAAGTAATGAAAAATGTCATTATGAAATGCATTATGAAGTTACAAAAAGACATTACATGAGGGATAAATATAAAATTAAATTGAGTGATAAACTGCATGATGAAGTTTAAGTTAAACTAAGATCATCTAAACAAAGGAAATCAATATACATCATGAGCTGAACATTTTAATACAAATTTAGTAAGAACATTTATTTGGGACACAGAATAAATATCTTTTTTCATTGCTGATAATGTAAATTTTATGTATTTTTTTTAAGAGCTCTTAGAGAAAAAAAATCCTAAAATTAATGTCACAAATTATGAATCTGAAATTGAACTGAAAGAGGGTGGGTTCAAATTTTATATTGTGAAGGAATTCTTTCCTATAGGGTGGTGAGACAGTGGACCAGGTTGCCCAGAGAAATTGTGGATCCCTAGAAGTGTTCAAGGCCAGGTTGGATATGGCCCTGGGCAACCTGGTCTAGTGCCTGGCATCCCTACCCATGGCAGAGGGGCTGGAATTACATGATGTGAAAGGTCCCTTCTAACTCAAGCCATTTTATGATTCTATAAATCCAGATTCTACTTTACAAAAATAAAGCACTGGAAGTACCTTTTTTCTCCGCGAGCCACCTTTAAACTAGTTGTTCCTGCGAAGAAACTTTCTTTTGTGTGTATTGTCCTGTAGTTTTCTTCTTCAGGATTTCTTGCACATTCCTCTGAAACATTTAGGATAGACTAGTAATGGAAACAAGACACAGGCCTTGACAGCCTATTCCTTTATTGACAGTTCCTTTCCCTTGTGCTGCATCATTGTCTATCAGTGCATGGGACACCACCAGCAAGTACGTAATGAACACAGGATGTATTTCTTGCTGACATTCCATCTGCATCCTCTGCAGCTGTCTCTGCAACTGCCTGTGACACCAACCTGCTATAGCACACCCCTTAATTGCTTCTGCATTGGTCAAAATTATAATTATGTGTGGCTAGTAGGATGTAGCTGAACTAAAGTCTTATGAAAAACGTTCTCACAGTGAAGGGGAGAAAGGAAACAAAACTCAGATAGGAGTCTCAGATCTGTTGCTTGGGCTCATCTCTACTTAATTTAAATACTTAAGAATTCCTGGATTTAGTGAGAAGCAATGGACATGTAAAAAATGTTATGATCAATAACAAATGAAGGTAAAAATCTAAATGGGAATAATTGCAGCACTGGAACCTATACAGAAAAACAACCAATGTTTAGACATACTTATGATATGAATAAACTTTCCCAGTGTTATCGAGGAAAACAACTTACTTTTCCAAAATGCTGCTGGCTGGAATTCTCCAGTTCTAAAATTAACTAAGACTTTCAAAATCAATTATTACCCACCATCTACTTTGTAATCCAGATGCTTTAGGGAAATGTAAACATCCATGCTGTTCTGATAAATCAGGTAGTAATTGCAGGACTGACAGATCTGATGGAACGAATCATGATTAGCCTTATCTATATTTCCTTGTTTATTACAGCCATTTGCTTCTTCAAGAAAATACTCCTATCTGCCCACAGCATAGTTTAGAGCTACAGTAAAAGTAATCTGTTTTTTTTCACCATACACAAGTAAACTCAACAATCATTACACAGAACAGGCACAGAGAACAGAAACTCAAAATGTCACATCAACAATGTCACATTCTCAATTGCTGTAAATTCTTTTGAACAAGACTTCTACAGACGTCAAAAATAGCCAGTTAGGGGCTTATGTCACCCTTTTAAACTGCATCATAGTAGTTCATACTGATTTCTAACCCACCAATAATTGGTAGCTCAATTACTGCAGAGCCAGCGTATAACAAGGATTTACAATGGCACTGTGTTATTTCATCTAGGTACCTCAGGCTAGAATGCTAACAAAACTCATGGGAGAAAAACAAAGCAGAAAGCTCTTGAAGATCCTCCTGATATCACCATCAGGAGGGAAGCAATGCTCATTATCCATTCCAGTCCTGGGGATTTGAAAGCGGCACAGGTGAATAGCAGAGACCACAGGTCTGTTTGCAAGGATTCAGTCACCTTTGCAGGGTGCCCAACATCCAAAGGGACCTAAGATTTACTCACTCTCTACTTCTTCTCATTCTGTTTGATTGAAGTAGTTATTAAGCCATTTGTTGTCAACTTTTTATCATCAAGATGCAGGAAGGATCCTGTACTGTCTCTCTCTTTCTTTGCATCCCCCCTATCACAGCTGGTGCAGAGCATCCTGTGACCCCAAACCTCCAAAAATCCTAGAATACTTCTTCAATGCCTTTTTTCCAGGAAATCTCCCTTATCAATTCCACACTTTAACTTTGCTTTCCAGTTGTCATAGTCTAAACATTATGAGATACTCCATTGTTTTACAAAATTCAATAGCCAGAAATAATTAGCTCTTTGTATGACCAAATTTTGTTTCTGTTACTCATACTTCAGAAGGATCTTCTGTATAGGTTTTTATTTTAGTGAGACTGAAAACTACCAATTTTTCACAAAAAATGCATTAAGCATTTTCTTCAATATGAAAGATGACTCATTTAAAAATATTGTTTTACTCCATAACATGATTTAGGAAGTAATCAGCCACAAATGGATACTGACTGTCACAGTCTAGTTTCTGTTGGAATGACTTCCAGTCTGATTTGAATAACCTTGATTCCTATTGAAGTCAAATGGAGATTCAAATGTTCAAATCCTTGAAAAATCAGGCCACATCTAAGAGTGCTGATATTCTCTAATCCTTCCTGTCCTGGCTTGCTTCTTCAATTCACAAAGGGTATAGCAATATATTTGAACATACTCTGTAGATTTTCTGGTGATTAGTTCCCCAATCACAGTATTTCCTCAGGTTATATGTCAACCATGGCCTAGATCTGAAGTGTCAGTACAGGGGTGACAAGTAATAGAAATATGTGGCAATGTTTGGCATCCATAAAAATCAGTTTAACATGCATGGTGGTTTGACCTTGGCTGAATGCCAAGTGCCCACCAAAGTCATGCTGTCACTCCCCTCCAGCTGAACGGGGGAAAGAAAAAGAATTAAAGGCTCCTGGGTCAGGATAAGGACTTGGAGAAATCATCCATCAGTTACTGTCACAGGAAAAACAGACTTGACTTGGGGAATTAATTGAATTTATTACCAATCAAATCAGAGAAGAATAATGAGAAGTAAAAACAAATCTTAAAAATACCTTCCCCCCTCCCCTTCCTCCTTCTTGGGCTCAACTTTATTCCCAATCGTCTACCTGCTCCCCTGCGGAGGTGCAGAGGGATAGGGAATGGGGACTCTGGTCAGTTCATCATACGTTTCTGCTGCTCATTCCTATTCAGAGAGAGGACTCCCCTGCTCAAGCCTGGGGCCCCTCCCATGGGAGACAGTCCTCCATGAAGTTCTCCAATGTGATGTCCTTCCCACTAGCTGCAGTTCCTCACAAGCTGCTCCAGCGTGGGTCCCCCACAGGATCACAAGTCCTGCCAGCAAACCTGCTCCAGTGTGGGATCCCCTCTCTGTGGGGCCACTCCTGTCATCTTTGGTGGATTGAGACAAAGTTCATTTCCCCACAGCAGCCCTCACAGTGCTGTGCTGTGCACTGGCAGCTGGAAAGGTGCTGATAACACACCAGTGTTTTGGCTGCAGCTGAGCAGCACTGGCACAGCATCAGCGCTGTCTTCCCATCTTTGCATCCCCCCAGCAGAAAGATGGGCAAGATATTGGGAGGGGACACAACTAGGACAGATAACCCAAATTGACCAAAGGGATATATTCCATACCATATGATGTTGGCTCAGATATAAATGCACAAAAAAGGAGTAAAAAGAGGGGGGAATTCATTATTTACAATATTTGCCTTCTTGAGCAATCACTACACCTGCTGAAGCCCCGCTTCCCATGAAGTGGCTGAACAACACATGCTGCTGGGAAGTACAGAATAAAATCTTTAGGGTTTTTTCCTTTGCTTCTGCGTGCAACCTTTCGCTTTAGTAAACTGCCCTATCTCAACCTATGAGTTGTTTTCCATCTTATTTTCTCTCTTCTGTCCAGCTGAGAAGGGAGAGTGGTGTAGCATCTTGGCGAGCACTTGGCATCCAACCAAAGTCAATCCTCCACAGTCCTTTTTGGTGCCCAACATGAGGCGAGACAACAGCAGTTTTATATTAAGCATGCTACAGGATATTATCGAGTAGAATGTACATGGAGTTTGTCAGTTGCACTGTTTGTTTCTTTATTTTGCTGAGTTTGGGAACATATTGGTACAAACAATGGCTCTGTGCTTTGTCCTTACATTGATAGCCTTGCTGTGTTGGGGGAGCTATCTTGTGGAGATGATGAGTGAACACATCTCCCTCTCTCTACTCAGGGTTGATGTCGATGGTTTTTTTATGCAGGCTCCCACAGTCCTTGTTCATACTTACGTGAGATTTTTAATACTATTATTTCATACTGCAAGCATATTATGGGGTTTGTGGAATATGGTGTCATCCTGGTATAAGACAAAACAAATTTTGGGTGAAAAGATATTGAAATGTGCCCTGAAGTGGGCAGTCTGTGGGTGGCAGGGTGTGTGGGAAGATTTGGGCAGGTTCCTAGGGCAGTTATCACCTCCCGTTACCTAGGACTTAACACCTGAACAGAAGATGAACCCTGACAAACTGACCTGTCAACTGCTAGAAGGGTGCCTTGCCTACCCCAGTGAAAACCAGCAGCCTCCAGCACTGTACTGGGGCCTGGCCTGTGCCCATCCAGGCACAGTTCAGTACTCTCAAGGGACTGTAGTTGAGGCAGGAACCCAAACTGCATTTGAGGACACCATGGCTGAGATAGGGATGCAAACAACAACAACTACAGTAACTGCTGAAAAAGGAGGAGGAGGAGAATCAGGAAAGGAAGAATCTGATCAAGCCAGTCCTTAAACAAAGAAATTGAAGAAAGTAGTGAGGCAATTCAAAGAGAAAGTCGGTGATTATGCAGTCCCTGACTTTATCAGAATTCTCTGATTATTTTTAGCAGCAAAGCTGGAAATTGCTAGGACAACTACAATGCTTCTGGAATTGTCTCATAATCTCACTTGGAAAATGGTAGAATAACTCAGCTAAATAGCAATTTTTATATCTTATTGTGCTATTCTATCTTAGTATCTTCATATATGATATGGCTGCCAGAATAGCATATGAAAAGAAATAGTCCCTGTCAAATACACCTTCAAATCTTATTATCAAATTTAGAGCAAAATACTACAATGCCTAAGGAGACTGGTATGAAACACACACTTCAAGTTATTTTTACTTTTTTTAATGAACTAAACTTTTATATGCTATTTGCTTGAAGATGGAGATATGATTGATGTCAGTCATGCACAGACTGGGTGTAGCACTTCAAATATCTTCTGCCGAAATGCTTTTGCATCTATTGACAGTGATGTTCATCTGATACAGATGAACTCTGGACAGCACTGCAACATACAATAAGGTCTGAGGAAAGCCAGAGAAAAGCACTAATGCAAAAGTTGCATCTGTGCTGACACAGTATAAAAAAGGAAGTATGAGAACTCTGCATTGATAATGAGTACAGAACCCCTGAATATCAGCAGTCAGTAGTTAATAAAAATTCAGAGTTTTGTTTTGAGTCCATTGGAAGCTGGATGACAGAAGAAGCTATGACAGCAGGAAGAGAAGCTGTCAAAGGAGCACCAATGTGTAATGAGAGAAGACATTTCAGAAAATAGAATATGCCTCCATTTCTGCTTGTCAGGATTCATTGGGGCTGAATAGGCCTGAATTCACTGCTCAAAATGGACAGTGTACATTGATGACTAGTAGCAACCAGCCGTTCTTCAACTACAAATTCATCTCGGAATGGAATGCATACCCAAGCACTTCCAGAGCACGGTGTCTGGTTGCATAAGTCTCTCCTTTCATGGTGATTAACATGATTGTCAAGCATTTACCAGTACTGGCACTGCGGCCCATTTACAGCGGAAAATGTTTATTATTGAAACATGATTTCTCCCACTTTCATAGCATGTGCTCAAAAAGGAGTTAGTGCTTCCTTTTTTTGGCTTGCAAAATTGATATGTCCCTCGGAGTAAATTCATTATTGGGAAAATATGGAAACATGCAAAGAAATGCATGGAACACTTCCTAACACTAGACAGATATAGACTACTATATATGTCAGGAAAGTGCCATTTGAGTTAAATATAGTGTGAATACAATTTAGTTTTGCACTGTCTTTCAAGTAGAAATCAAGATAATACACATTCTTTTATCTCTATGTTCCTTTAAAAGACCTGTCTCTAGTGAATCAGAGCTAGAGATTCTTGGAAGCTGAATGTCTACAAATAAATGTATAAGATGCTTTTTTTCTGGAAGGAAACCTCCAAGGCTAATTGGTCTAATGTGCTGAATGACATTTTACAGACACACCACAAAGATGCATGTCCTAAATACCCTGACACAAAATATTTCCTTCCCAAATCTCACATACAGACCTTAAAATGCTATTGCCTTACCTAAAATTGCTTACAATCTGTGTCCTGCTACAAAACCTAATGAGAGATATAGAGTAAAACTCGTGCTAATTTTGCTGTTGACCAAGCTCTAAGATCTACATTGCGTCACGTCTCCACCATGAGTGAGCAGAGAGGAAGTCTCTCTGCATTAGGTTAGAACTGCAGCTGGAGGCCTGTGCGACACACCAAATCAGCTCTAACCCTGTTAGTTCAATGCTCCCACATAGATTTACAAAGGCCTCCACAGGGCTACGAGTGGTTCTGTATTTGGCAGCTAAAGGTGGTACCTCAGCTTGAGTAAAAGACATACTGCAATGTCATTGAATGCCAGCACAGCCATCTTCCACCCCACAGAGAGAAATAAGATATAGAAGCAGCCCAAGCACTCTGGGGACTCCACAGAATTCTCCTTTCTAACAAGAGGTAAAGGAAATGGTAGGCTTATAAACTTCAAAGACAAAAGGTGAATATTTGGGTAGCCATGTGCTCTCTTTCATCAGTGATAAATGAACATAAGACATGCAACTTCTTTGTTTGGGGGAGGAACATTTGGGAAACTTTGGATTTGAATCATATTATAGAATAAGCAAAAGGGTCCAAGAGAGTCAGCAGTGAATAATAAAGCACAAAAGACTGCAAGTTCAGGAAAGAAACAGTTGGAAGTTAGCATATATCTTCATATATCTTCTAACAAGCCTAAACCTGCCCAGGAAAATCTCCAGAGCTCTTCATGGGCTGGTCCTAGAAATGGCCAGCTACTCCAACATGAAGAGTGACGTGGCGAAGTCTGAATCCCACCCCTCTGAGGGATTCAGGACTCTGTAATCAGAGGCACAGCTCTGACACAGCCCAGCCATATCCTTGGCTCAGGCTGTCAAGGAAACTGGGAAGTTGTGAGAAAGAGAACTCAGAAGGTATGTAGAGCAGCAGCAAAGATAAGGAAGTTAAAATTGTAGACACAGGGATGGTGAGACAGGTTGTTAGCAGTTCAAGGAGGAAAGCTCAAGAGGAAAAATATGAACTTTAAAAGGTTCAAAATCTTAAAGGAAAACCCAGGGATTTGAAGAAAAGCAGGTCATCACTGAGCATGTGCTCCAGTGAGCAGTGAAGTCCAGCCTGTAATCATTGCCATCTTGTAGTTGTGTTAGCCATTAAATAATGATTCTGTACTTGTAAGTATATCCTATTTGCAGCCTCTTTGCATATGGTAAGAGGTGCCTGACCTGGAAAATTACAACTGACAAAAAGAAAATGAACAACAAAAAAAAAACCTTAGGATGAGGAATAGGCGCAAATGAAAACAAGGTAAATAAAATATGAACATGAATAAGCGATGGATGTGTGCCTACAGCCTATTTAGCAAATGCTACCGAGAGAGATGGCTGTGACTCCCTGCTGTGCATGTTCTCTGCAATACATGATATTTATTTAAAAATAAGTATGCCCCATTAGGAGGTGGATTTCCAATGAGTACCAATAACACCAAATAAAATCAGCATTGCATTTCAGCTTTTCATATACATGAATTGTTAATCTGACATTAGCTATGGCTGCACTGCATTTTCAGAGTGACATCATGGTAGCTTATACTGTACTAACTAGCCTGAATATTTGTGGCAGTCTAACTTCAGCAGAAAAGAGGGGCTTTTTTCCAGCAAAAGCAGACAAATTCTGCCTATGTCCATATGCTGAGTACCATGATACTGCAGCCAGACTTCTGCTAATGTTTGAATAAAGCCTGCACTGCTATATCTACACTGCAAATAAACTGTTTTGCCCAAAGAGGGGACGAAGATCACCAAAAAGAGTCACTTAAAATAAATGACTGAATGCAGCTGAGAATGTTGCTGATCAACAGAAGGTTATCAGGAAAGTATTTTGAGACAGACTGCTGGCACGTTACAGATGAATGAGTGTACACTACACCAAAGAACAGTGACAAAGAGAGAGACTCAGACACTGCTTCCTGTCTCGGACTTGCAGCAGAGGAAGGAGTCAAGCTCTTACACAGTCTCAGAAACTTTTCTAAAAAGGGGCAGTATTAAGCCTTGGGTTCCAGCCTTAAGCAAAACACTTTGTAGAATCATGATGCCAAGAAGAAAATAATAACAATCAACAAATCTTAGTATTAAATGAAACTATACAAGTAAGATGAAGAACAAACGGAATTTAGAGAAGAGCTAGAAAGACTACTGAAGCCACGCTACTTGAAACTTGTCCAGATGGTAGGATTTCACTTTTAAAAAAACAAACAACCAAACCCCAGTATAGCTACTTCATTTTTAATAACTGTCCCATTTTCCCTTCACCATTAAGCTAATTGGATTGATTCTGCACAATGATTAGCCACAGTTCTTTCATTTCCATCTTTGGACCTGGTCTGGTTTGAACAGTGTTCTCCAAATGCTTTCCAGCCAAAGCTGGGATCCAGTGCTCCCCTCCTTGTTATCTTTGAATAGTCAGCCCCCTCTGGCACAGGTTTTCCAAATTTCCATGTTTTCATCTAGTCCTTTCTCTCATCTTGTAGGTTACAACCTGCTGACCTCTTTAGCTAGTTGGATAGAATGAGAAAATACTCCAGAAAAAGAAAGTGTATAGTTTTAGTGATAATTTTTGTCTGGCACTTTATATTAAGAAGGAATTTAATTAACAATAGCACAGTTTTCTCTATAAAACAAACTTGTTTGCTGAGGCAAGAGTTTAATTTTGTTTGGCAAGCTGTCCTAGGTTACAATGTAAGATGTAACCAACAGTATGTATTCTATTACCATCTTCCCAAGCTGTTAAAGCAG